>JAYMTP010000921.1:0-27854 GCA_036897365.1 Geranium brycei | reverse complement strand
ACTAATGTTTGGAAAACTCTATGTTAGGAACATGTTTCAGACAGATTTATTCTATTCCAGAAGCTAAAATTTGACAGAATTTGTTAAAATCATGCACTAATGTTTGGAAAACTTTATGTTAGGAACATGTTTCAGACAGATTTATTCTATTGCAGAAGCTAAAATTTGACAGAATTTGTTAAAGTCATGCACTAGTGTTTGGAAAACTCTATGTTATGAACATGTTTCAGACAAATTTATTCCATTGCATAAGCTAAAATTTGACAGAATTTGTTAAAATCATACACTGATGTTTGGAAAACTCTATGTTAGGAACATGTTTCAGACATATTTATTCTATTGCAAAAGCTAAAATTTGACAGAATTTGTTAAAATCATGCACTGATGTCTGGAAAACTCTCTATTAGGAATATGTTTCAGACAAATTTATTATATTGCAGAAACTCCACATCTACTGAGAATTTCCTATTATCAACCCATCCTTAACCTCTAAGTAAATAAAATCTCCACCAAATCGATGAGATTAGAATTAGTACATTTCCATAACTTATTGCTCCTCAATGCACTAACTTTTGAAGTAGTGTTAAGTTGATACTTATAACAAATGTATACTTGAAACCAGCATAATCGCAATAGATGAGGGAAAATTCCCCAAATCAACACCGCACTCAAACAAAGAATTCAAACTACACATTATAATATACGTACACAAATACGAATCTTATCAAGTTTATCATCAATTCAGGAAACTAAATTCATACAACAATTAGTACAAAAATCAAACAAAATAAAAAAAAATCGAAATCGAATCAGAAAATGGAGAATCAGAGAAGCAAAGCCAAGACTGGCCTGGAAAGTAAAATCAAATCTCGTCCACATATGATAATCAACGAAAGAGAAAGATAGAGAGCAATTGTACAATCCCTAATTTTGTACACAAATTCAGTACACATCTTGTTACAGGACCAAACAACACAATAATCGCCGCTCCACGGTGCGAGATCGAACCAAATCGGAGAAGACGAGTAGAGGAGGAGAGGAATTGAGATCGCGACAGACACAGATCACCGGAAAGAGAGACGACGGAGGAGCATCGCTGAAGGAGGAGTAGTCATGGAGGTGTCAATGGAGAAGCAAACACAACTGACGGAAGCATCACTAAAGGAGGAGGAGTGGAGGGCACAATTACTAATATGCCCTTTTTGACGTTTATTTAATTAATTTTCAGCTAAAATTAATTGTTTATGAGAGCCATTGATGAGTTTTGATCCAATGGTTGTTGTTTGTTCCTAAATTCCTATTTGAATGATGGTTTATAGTGGAATGCATCCCTTTAGTTTATTGTCCCAACTTTAAAAAAAAATTATAGATATTCCGACATTTCATTAAAAAGAATTTTTTTTTGAAAAATATCCAATTTTATCATGCAAATAAGGTTAGCTACATGCCGAGTAGAGCAACGACCAGATTCGATGAGACAATACCCTCACCTGAACCCCCGAAACTGAGAAGCTAACAACAAACTTGATTAACATCGCATCCAAGCACGATTCGGTATCAAACATAGTAGTAATAAAACGATGAATCAATAAGATCACATATCGGAGGCAAGACGACTCGACCCATTTAGCATCATACTGAGTCACGACCTCCAGCTCGACTGGACGGAGAAACTTCGTACTCCCGCTTCAAAACACTTTAAACAGGGTTCCTCGATAACCCCATAGACAAATTGACTCGAACCAGTTAGCATTGTACAACGCCACTGCCTCCATCTCAAATGGATGGAGAAACCTCGTGATCTCACCGCATAACACATTAAACGAGCTTCTTCAATCAACTTTGCAATCAATATCCTTACTCCAATGATAGCGATTGACATCTCTAGAGAAATCACAAATCTTTAATAATCCAAGTCCTCCAAACTCTTCGTGCTTACCATGATCGGCCCATCGACGCCAAATAACCCCCGATCCCTCCCAATATCGAGCCATCAAACAGGGATTGAACACTGGAAAGACAAACCAATTGAACTAGATGAAAAAACTAGTCAGACAGGAATCAGATTATGTTGTCCAAAATTGCTCCCCTGAGTCACTACAGCCATCGACCACCAGTCAAAAGCCTTCCGAAGGGTCGCCCATGACGAACCCTCCCTTCCCCTCCCCAATTCCGGTGAAATTCTGCCACAACTCGCGAAAATCGTCCACCTCAGCACCCGAAACCAGACAAAACTCACTTGAAACTACCCACATCTCCCAACATCGATGCACACCGGAAAACAACGCCACAAAGGCGGATGCCCTCAACTTAAGAGAAAAAACCCTACACAGTCGCGCCAAAGACATTTCATTATTTTTTTAATAACACTCAAAGTAATTTTTCATTAAATCTAATGCCCAATTTCCATATTGACAATTATTTGATAAATATGAAATAATTATTTCTCTCGATTGAATAACAAATTTAACGTAGGTTTAATAACATATTATATCTTTTAAATAAGGAAATAATTTTTTCATAAAATACATGTGAAGTTATATTTTTGCCCTCTTCTTCAACTTCCTCATCTCTCTTCTCTCAGCGATCGTTCCAAGCCCAACCTCCTCCACTCCGACGTCTTCCTCCACCTCATCCTCCTCAAGTGTATTTGGGTCATGATGAAATTCCAAAGTTGAGGTTTGGTCATTCAAATTCTAACTGAAAGAACCCAAACGGAACGCCCGTACACCAATTTCTCGGTAAAGACTCGAGTATTATCGCCCCGTCGTTAACGTTGATGGAGAAGAATGGTGATCAGTGTCACTTTCCCACCGCCCTAATGATCTACGTTGTGATTTTCGATCCCAACATCGTCGATAACTAAGATTTTCCGAGATATCAGCCCGAAGTGGAGGACGTCGGAGTGGAAAAGGACACCGCTAAACCTCAAAGTTGTCGAAGTCCCAAAGTTAAAGATGGGTCAGTTTTCAATTTATTTATTTTGTTTTCAATATAAAAGGTCATTTTACCCTTAAATTATACGTACAAGTTTTTACTTGGCTAAACGTAAAGGATTCATTTCATATTTATCAAATAGTTTTACAATTTGAAAATTATTATTTGTTGATCAAAATAAAATAATACTTAAAATATCTGTAAAAAAAATTAAGTTCGATATAGTAAAGTCAGAAAGAGTCAAATTTTGGTACACTAAAGTGTAATCATCCTAATGATATACAAACTAGGTGGAGTAAAGTGGTTTATCCCAAAAGTTAATTAATTTCTTACTAATTACACAAAACCCTAAGGTGAACCTTCACTTCACTCCATTATAAAATAAAAAACCGAAGATCATTTCGCCGAGACCTTGGTGCGCAGATTGGGTCGTCGTCGTCTCCGTTGGAGACCGCAGGTACAAATTTTCCCACTCCATTCTCTGATCGACCTACTATGTTTGTTTTAAGAGAAATGCTTGGAAAATACCAACTTGCTGAACCCGATTGAGAAACAAAAATGTGTCTATGCTTGTTGACTAGAATTTATCATCTCGAGATTTGTGTGTGTTGGGATGAGTTTTGTTACTATACAATTTTCATTATAAGTAGATTCTGGTGAAGAACAGTAGCTATGGAGTTTATGGGTTTGAAGGGTTGTAAATTTTATTTTTTAAAATAAAAATAATTTATATTTTCATTATAAGTAGATTTTTGGTGAAGAATAGTAGATATGGGGTTTATGGGTTTGAACGGTTTGGTGAATTTTATTTTTAAAAATACAAATTGTTTCTATTTTCTCCATTACAAACTGGACTGCATTCCTTAGTTATAGGGATTAAAAGTTCCTTTGTTGTCGAATTGGTATTCTGATGATGTTCTATGTCACATGAAAATGCTGTTTATGTTATTATTCTTTATATCAGGTTTTAGCTTAACTTTATGGCTGAGGCTTCCTGAATTTAAGAGTTTCAATCTTCATAGCTTTTCCAATGGAGTCTGTTTTTCAATGATTTCAATTCTCCCACTGTGAACTTGAGTTTCCAACTATTACTGATGTGTGTGTTAATCTTCGATGTATAATTGTTGCTTGAGGGCTTTATTTTTTACTTGCTGTCTGATGAATTGAGTTGCCTAAAGAGTATAGTTGTTGATTTTTATTACTTTTAATTATTTTCGGGACGTGTATGGGGAAAACTGCCCCGTTGACATTCCTAGTCATTTTTATTTGTTGAATGATTTCAAATCGGGCGGCCTTGGGCTGTCTCTTTGTCTCTGAACGTTTTCCCAAATCCTAAACTTTGTTACATGTTAAAACCCCAAATTCCATCCACCTTCTCCCTGTTTTTTGCAGTCTCTCTGAACCTTTCCCAGATCTTGGAGCTTTCCGTTTCTCTCTTTGATCACAACAATGTCGAACTCGAGCATAAGGTAATACTTTTTTGTTTAACTTTATTTTCTGGACTCTTTTTTTTTAATGCAAATGGTTTGTTTTTACAGCATGATTGGAGGGGCACCCGGAGCAGTGATGTCCAAGTTTGACGAAGATGTCTTAGCTGGAATGGAGAAGCGAAAGTCAAGATACGTGCAGTTTGGCAAAAGTTCTGACCCGCGGTGTTTTTTCGAGTCGCAAAAGTTCCACCTTAACCCAAACATTCCACCCTCAGCGGTAAAAGTTCCACCAGTTCAGAAAGTTTAGACACTTCAGTTTGTACATGATTGTTTCTCTCTCTATATATGTATATGTATGGTTATGAACTTACCAGCTTATGCACTGCCTGTAATTAAGAGCTTATGACTCTGGCTCTTTGGATTTCTGAACTGTATCTTAGTTCATATGCAAAGGAGTTGTGTGTTTCTGAACCAACTAGATCTTCAGTATATACATATTTTTCTTGTTTCTATTGGGCATGGAGAATATTCATTTCTGGAAATATACTTCCATTAGTAAATGTATTAAATATTGTAATTTTGATGTATAACAGCCAGACCGAACTGGTTAGGAACCGGGTTTGACCAGACTTAACGGTTCCTAATTTATGACCGGACCTGGAACCATGATGTGAAGGACTTGTTCGGTTACTTGGTTCTATCCTATTGGAACCAATTGATTATTTCTCAATCTTTAATTTAGTCGATTTATGTGTCGAATTAGACTATTTTGATTCTAATTTATAGGCAAAAACTTTAAATTTGTAATCGTAAAAAATACTAATGAAAATCAAACATTGAAATTTAATTATTAGTAGTACAACCGAATTGGATAATACAATTTACAAATAAAATAATAATAAATAGCATATTGTTAGTGTTCATTCTTGAGTTCACATGTCAACTCAAACTAGTATATGGAAAATCAAAAAACCCAAAATCGGATTGTTTCGAGGTACTGTAGCTCTTAACACTTCAGCAATAACAAAAAAGCAAAAATGTATCAGATCCAAGTTTCATAATACATGACAAGAATTGATAACGCAAATGCAGATCATAAAACCCAGAATCAGATCCTTCAAAAGCTTTTGAAACTTTCATCATTCTAATGCCAAAATAAGGTGCTTGAGATTTTGACCTAATTGACCAAATTCAAGTACTTGCCAAAATAGCTTTAATTTTACAATGACTCCTCAAGAACAGGAATAACCAAAATCTAAGCCTTGTGTTCTTCTGTATACATTATAGATCAACCCTCAATGCATAAAACCATGAATGTCAAACCCAATTACCCAACTGAAACCCAAATTCAAGAGAAATAGATTTGATAGTAAGAACTAAAAATCTAATCTTTGAGGTCAACTAAACCCTGATTAATGAACATAAACTCAGATCCAGAAACAAGAACCAGCACAAAGGTAAATAAAACCAATTACCCAGAAATTGAAACAACATAACCAAACCAGAACGCAAATAACTTGAAAATAGAAGGAATTAGAGCATACCAGTGATGTTTGCAATCAGAGAGCAGACACATATGCAATATCACATCTGAATACTTATAAGTTTGAATTCAAACTAGAATAAACATAATTAATTCAAAGTATTCTACAATTTGTTATTCAAAAATCAAAAGTATACAATAAGATGGCAAGAAAAGAAACTTTCCTCTAATTATCAGTATCCTACAAAAAGAAAATTGTGTGGTTCTCAAGATCACAATTTACATTACATGCATGTGTAAGTTATGTCCCTAACATTTGAAGAAGGCATGAAGGCCAAAATCATGAGCACTCCAAGAATGGCAATGGGAAGCAGAAGCAGCATAGACGGTGGCGGAGGCAATGGCGGGAGGATCAACGGTAGGATCAGCAATGTCGCTGTGAGGCATATCAGCAATAGCAACGATTCCAAGCTGAAGTATTTCGCCGGCACGGGCAACAATCTTTTGCCATTCCCTTGAGAAAGTGAACGTTGGTACTCTAATCTTCGTCTCTCGATCACAGGACCCGAAACCCTTCTTGCTCCCCTCACATCCATAACGCTATTCGAAGAATCGATAACAGAGAATTTTGACGAAATTTTGTATGATGAGAGAAGTCCAAAACTCATCCAAAAATTGTCCCCTCACTTGTTTGTAGGCTGTATTGGATCCAAATTTCCAAATGCAGCACTTAGGGTATTGATAATAATGCAAATGATACTTTTGAGCTCTTGAAGCACACAACAATTCAGCTAACTCAAGATTTGCACAAATTGTCCAAATTCAGAACTGCTTGCCAATAAAGCTTAACCTGCATAACCAAAACCAAACATGTATCAGATCCAAGTACCCAAATGCAGACAGAATCAGATCCTTCAAAGCTTTTAAAACTTTCAATAGCCTAATAATCATAGCGGGTACTTGATATTTTGACCTAATTAACCAAATCAAGCTTGTAATTACATTGACTCCTCAAGAACAGCAATAACCAAATTCTAAGCTTTTTGTTCTTCTGTGCACATTATAGATCAATCTTCAGTTCACAAAAACAGTATATCTCAAGCCCAATTCTCCAATTGAGAGCCAAATTCAATAGAAACAAAAGGAGGTCCAGATTTGATGATATAAAAACCCAATCTTTAAGGTCAATTGAACCCTAATCCATGGACATGGACATGAACTCCGACCCAGAAACCACCTACACCTCTAATAAGTTTTCTTGCCCATGGCCAAACATCAGCTCTAAAGTAAAAAAAAAACAATTACCCAGAAATTGAAACAACAAAACAAAACCAAAACACAAAAAAAAGATGAAAAATGGCAGGATTTGGACCATACCAGTGGTGTTCACAATCTGAGAGCAGACCCTTTTGCATCTCCTGCCCTAAACTCTTCTGGGTCTGCACAAATCTCTTGTACCCAAATCACTAGCAGCCAAAGCAAGAAACAAAAGAGAAGTTGAATTGAAATTTCCTGAAGTAGGTGAGAAAAACTAAAGAGAAGGAATGAGGAAGGTGAAAAGAAAGGTTTGAGAAATGGGATGAGCTCAAATTGATGGCTTTTGGGCTGTAAACACTGAATTTGTACGACCTGTGGAGAGAGAAGAAGAGATTGGGTGCAATGAATTGAATAATAGTAAGCAGATTCAAGGGTGGGGGCTGATCACACGCAACTTGCTCCTTTTGGGAAAAATAAACCAAATTGGTTCTGGGTCTGTCTCCCCTCCACCCAAGGTTCTTCACCCCTGACCTTGCTTTGCTTTTCTAGAATATGATGATGATGATCAATTTTCAGAAAGTTGTCATTTTTATTTTGTATTGCAGTGTAAAACAAGTGATTCTTTTATTTTCTTCTACTTGTAGCCTTGTAGCTATGCGTGTATGGGTCTATCACAACTGTTCTAAAAATGGGTTACCATATGGACTCATTATATTATGGAACAGTTTAAGTCGGTTAAGCGAATTTAGGCATATTAAAATTAATCTAAGGTGAATTTAAGTATTTTTTTTAATTAAAAAATGTAATCTTTTTACAAAAATGCAATCATTTTAATTAATAAGGGTGAGTATTTTATAATAGGAACCGGACCACACCGAACACTATGAATTGGACTCGTAATTTTTATGTTGGTTTCGAATTTATTGATGGCAACCTGGAAGATTTTCGTCTCACGAGTAGTTTGCATTTTACCGCCTTTTTTGATAGCATTATGAATGACTAACTCGATCAAGGACAGAAGAAAGGGGCCGGGGAAGGGGAAGCCCTGAGAGTACCAATCCGGTCCATGTGCTGGCTTGGCATGGGTTTTACTCAAAATAATGGATACTAAAATATTACAGAACCAATTAAATTTAGCATTTTGATTAACATTTTACAATTTATCTTACTCTATATAATGTTTCAATACTGAGTATTGTGATCAAATGTGTTTTGAATTGTAAAATGTAACTTAAACATTTTTATTTAGTGTGAATAAAATGAGTTCTGTTGTATTATCTTCATCCCTAGGTAGTTTTTAAGGAGACACAAAAACAGGTTAAAGCACATAATTTTTTAGGAGAGGTCTTATATTCTAACCTCTTGCCGGGTGCATAAAATGTCTGTAAACCGCTAAAACCAAATCAGAATTATAACCAAGGTTTCATACTCATCAATCCCGATCCATTCCAAAAATTCTCCGCGAGTTCATGTACCAAGTCCATGTTCACTCCGATTAATTAATATTCTTATGGGCATTTTTCTTATTTTGTAAAGATATGAATGTTACAATATTTGTATGTTTCATATTTTAAATATTTATATAATTATTTAGTAAAATTATAAATTCAATTAATTTTTAATTATTTTATTAAGATCTTATTTGTCCAACTAGCAGTTTTATAAACAACTAATTTTGATTACTATAAAAAAGAAAATGGGCATGGTAGCATTCTTATAAACATGATGTAAAAGGCAAGCAGGCCATGATTTGGGTAGACATGATGTCAAGTGGAACAAGAAAAATGTTTGGATCATGTGTCACCCAAACAAGGCATCATGTGTCATGTGGACCTCTTGCATTATTCACTGCATTTAGCCATCTTCCTCACACTAATTTTATACATATATAAAAATTTATTATCCTATTAAAATAAACAATTTACTTTCCTGTTAAGAAATATCATTTTAAGAGACTATTAATATAAAAATATTTTTTAATTGATATAACCCAATCCGAATTAACATCACAAAATTTTAAATTTATGACGCCTTCAAATATATTGTTCATTTCATAACCAAATCAATCACACTACTCAAACTTAACTTACAAGTAGAACGTGTTAAACATGTATAACCAAACATTACAACTAAAATATCAATTCGGACAATCAAGTTTAACTTAATAGTTATATTCAATCCCTTATCATATCACTTTAGTTGGCATGACATTATTTTTTTTATATTGAAATCTTCTTCCTATTTTCTAATACATGAGGTATATTTAAATATAAGGATGCATTCAAGTGATAACTAAGAGTTGCGTGAGAACCCGCGATAACCATCCAAATATAATGAGGGAGCGTGCATTTTTCTATAACCTAGAAGGGAAAGTATTACCCGTCGAGGGGAGGGGTGTTACGAGAAATTAGAAGAAAAAAAAATTTTAGTCTGTCATAATAATGTTATGGAAATACATGTCATAATAATAGAAACACAGTTATGGAAATACATGATATAATAATAGATATATATGATTTAATAATAAAAATACATGATATAACAATGAAAATATGATTATCACATATTTGTACAAGGCCTTCTAATTCGTACGAGATCATGACCCTATAAATATATATTTTATGAGTGTCATGGGAAGAAAACGTCAAAAAGATTGTGAGATTTGGTGCCCTCCTCGACCAAATTTGATGGCAAACATAAGTTTGGAATATTAAATATTTTGAACCTTAATTGAAGCAGTCCTCGTAAAAGCGATATATTGTGGTCGGTTGGTGTACTATGTAAAGTTCATGTATGTGTAATAAGATGCTTATTGGGTTTGACTTTATGCTTACCTTTTAGACTAAGACCTATATTCAAATTTCAACCTAGATTCATAGTTCATGCTTCATTCAAACTCATGTTGAGATTAAACTTTGAGAAAGAAGAAAAAAGCCATAATTTTGTTGATTCAGAAAATTATTCACACAGGAAAACATGATATATAGTGGCTTAATTTATTTTCAAAAGAAATTGTTTTAGTTCGATTCCAATTATTGTTTATATCGGCAATATCATTTGAAGAATAATTAAAATCAACAACTTTTAATAGCAACTCCAACTAAGGTTCTCGAAATTTCAAAATAAACTCAAAAAATATTTTTAATCGTCAAATCAATTCAATTTTTTAATTTTTTAATAACAAAAATGATGTTATATATTTTATTTTATTAATTTTTATAATTATAATGTTTAAAAATTGTTATAATAGATAAATTATCTGAAATTTTATTTTTAAATAAATAAATTTATTTTATCTATATTAATATTAATATATTTTTATTCATTAAAATGTTGAACTAAATTACTTAATTTACTACCAAATAAATATATTATAATAATAATTATTAAGTTTTAAAATTTAATCTAAAGATTAGCTGGTCTAGTGATTAAGTCTTTACTGTGTAAGGTTGAAGACGTCGGAGTTGATATGAAGCTTTACTCCTATCTTTAATTATCATAGTTATTTAGAGGTTCACGTCTCAAATACAACACTAAATGGCCTAATCAAATTAAGTGATTTGATGTTTTCGGTTTCAATGTCAAATTTGGTGATCTGGTTAAACAAAAAACCTACCAAATTTAATTAGATGATTTGATGTTAACTGTTGGAGATAATAGGGGAATGTATTTTAGCAACCAAACAAAATGAACCATCTAAATCTCAAGTCGCAGTGTCTGAACATATATATGTAGACAATAATGTAGTGGATATGGAAGAAACGAATATCTGGAAAAAGAGTTGAATTTCTGGGAAAATCAAGAACATGAATGATGTCAGAGAGAAACAGGCCCAGAGAAGATGATGCCCAGAGATATTTAAGATTGAAGATACCAAGAAACACTACTACCCATTCCTCACTGTCATAAACTACAAAACAATTAAATTTATCAAGAAAAAAAAACTACAAAACAATTAAATTTATTTCTCATGAAAGAAATGTCACCATCATCGTCCACACATCAACTACAGTGTACAGAAGCAAGCAAGCAATAACTGGTAAAACAAATTTTTGCATATAAAAATTTATTTATGTTAAAAGGCACAGATTTATTTATGTATTGACAGACAAAATTTACTCGTATCGTCCCAACATGTTTAATGTTCAATTTGATTATATATATTTCTATGTTCTTGATTTTCAAGTTGTTGCAACTAATTCATGGTATCCTGAAAATCAAGAAGATATGATTCATTTACTTATGATTATTTATTAAACTCTTGTAGTTTTAAGATCTCTCAAATGGGTTCATTTTCATGACAATAACAAGACTGATCGTTCAAACTATGTAAAAGTTACATTTGAAATTATGAACATTTGAAGTCTTTATGCATCTAATTATATATGGAACAAAATCATGTTATGGATCATCATTTGCTTAATATGATGAAGTGAATGATTCTATCATGTAAGGAATATACAAGTACTGCCTTTATTGTGAAATTATTATTTTCATTAGCATTGGCAATTTAAAAGGAAGTGAATAGACACAAATACCCTTATATATTTTTTTTAATAATTATATATAAAATTTTAGTTTAATTAAAATAATTTTATTTCTCAAACTTTATTTTCTCAACGTTAGTGTAAGGCTTATAAGTAAAAGTTCAGATTTGTTCATGACCCTATAATATGGACAAAATGTGGACAAAACATGGATGATATTCACTTCACAGTTCACTCTATGTTCATGATCTTATAATACAGAACAACTGGTCACTTCTCATAAATATCAGCAACATATCAATAAGTATTGAAGAAAAAAAATGCATGGACTGAATCAGACACCATACCATCATCAAGAGTGTATTAGGTGCCATGGGTCTGGCTTCAAGTCCTTCCTCTTCATGGGCAGTGCCAGAGTCAATGATTTATCTATCTGCATTACATAGTTTCAACAATTCATTCTTACCAGAGTCCCTTTGCCGTCAATTTTCAGCCCCTGGCAGCCTCATCCACGGGCGTTGTTGATTCATCCAGAGCAGGCGCGAGAATTCCTCTCAGGTAGTCTAGTTGCTCGAACTCGCCTTGAAGCTCTTCCCACTGCAACCAGGAAGACTGAATTAGTTCTGTTACCAGTTAAAAGTCAACCGCTCAATGAAAGGACATAGGCTATATAGCTTGGGAACACAGATCTCCAACATGCTTATAAGGTGAATATCAGAAAAATGGAAGGCCCCGTTGTCATTTTAGAGCTAAGAAATAACTACCGAGCTTTAAACCACCAAGGCCAGCATGTCCATTCTTTGGAGTTGCACTGATTTTTGACCGAAAAGCTTATAGATAAATGGTCGTTCTCATTACTAAATAAACAAGTATCTGAATAAATGGCCGTTTCCTATTAAATATATGAATATTAATTGCTTCTTCCCACCCACACAGCATGCATGTATGCATATAAAAGTGACAGTGTTCCTGCTCCAAAGTATGCTTTCTATGCATGCATCAATTTTGGGACTTCCCTGTGTATTCTGTGAATATACACACTTGTAAAGGAAATAATCTAGGCAATATCTGTAATTGAACCTCACCTCTTGATTTGACAACGAAACAACCTTCCAGCCAGCAGCAGCAATGTAGCGACGCTTCAACATGGTATGCCCTAGAGGTACAACTGCAGATACAAGAAAATTGAAATGAAACGAATCAATGGGAGTGGTGGGTTAATGAAATGAATGCAACCACATTAATATGAGATGCTTACATGTATTCCTTGAGAAATGAGTTGGTCCATCAATCTCCAAAGCAACCTTTTTATCTACGACAACTGCATCCAGAGTGTATCCATCCACAACATATTCTTTGACCCAATCAAGACCAGTGGCGACAAGAAGGTGGGCGACATCTTTCTGAAATAGTGAAGTCACCTTCTCATTAAACCTCTTACTCTTTCCGGAAGCAGCAATTTTCTTTTCAAGATCTTCCCTAAGCGACAATTGAAGATGTGGGCACTCAAGCTTCAAGCACTGATTGACATGGTGAATCTGAGAAGCAAAAATAACGTCCTCCCTATAGTGCTGTGAAATACTTTGCTCATCAAGAAGGCTAACCATTTTCCAAACATGAGAGAAAAAAATCCTATCCATTTGTCCAAGAACAGCATAAGACCAAGCTATATTGCCAACTTGATCCCTATTAAATTTGAGTATAGGTGAGTCTGGAACCCCTTCCATGTCAGGCTCTCTGATTCTTTCTCGAGCATAACTCGATGTTTCTTCATCGAAATCACACTCAAATTGGTGTGCATCCTTGAAAGCATTATCGAGAGTTTCGAGCAAAATGTCTGCAGGCTCATGTAAAGAAGCAAAAGCCCACAAAACCTGAGCAAGTTCCTGTTCCTTAAAAGTGTAGATTATTTCTGATGCTCTTTTCGACAGTTCTGAGAACAGATCAGTAGCAGAATGCCGCATAGAAGCAAAAGCACCAGCAACATTAGCAACATTTTGTGAATTGAACTCTCCGACCTTGGTCAAAGCAACCTCCGCAACTCTATCCATTTCTGACAGATAAAGCAGCTCGCCTCCAATCTTAGACAATGCCCAGGAAATGTTTGATATACCTTGAGCAGCGCATTCGGGCAAGGCCATCATGGCAACACTGACAAGCATCGACATCTCTCTCTGGCGGGCAAATGCCAACCTACGATCCCTTGACATTGATTTTTTCTCCATGCTCTTAGCAATTCGATGAAGTGCAGTAGCAATGTTCAGAGGAGAAAGAGGCGAAGGACTCAAGCCTTTCTCAACAGCCGCCATAGTGTCAGCGACGATCAACATTATCTCTTCTGCTGAGTCTGATTCGACAATATCTTTGTTCAAGTTAATTTCTTTCCTGCGGTCAGTTGGCCCCGAGAATTGGGATAGCTTATTGACAAACTCTTCCATAGTCTTCTTCTGCTTTTCTTCGTAAGCTCCTCCCGCCATCGTACTAACCATACTCTTAAGGCGGTTCACTTCATCCAAAGCCTTGTCCATATCACCATATTCCTCCAAATCATCATCATCATCGCCATCGCCATCATCATCAGAGTACTCAAACCCATCCCTTTTAAACCCCGACTTTTTCTTGCTCTTCTTGCTCTTCCTCTTCTTCTTCTTCGCCGTGACCATCGCCTCCAGAACAGGAGACAACCCCTTCGCCTCAATCGTCTTGAGAGCATCCTCTCGCGCCCTCACACACCACTCCATCCCAATCCTATCACTTTCTGCAAGCAGGCTGGAGCCAGATTGCTTCTTCTTCTTTTTCTTCTTCTTCAACTTGGGGTTATCAGATAGGTCAACCTTCCCAAGGAACTCCAATTTCCAATCCTCGACATCTTCACCATCATCAATCACACTAACATAATCATCCTTACCAGACCTAACAACACGACTGAATCTCACAAACCCAAACCCTAGATTTCGCGTTTTCGAATTTCTCAAAAGGGGATTGTTGCTATGAACACTCATGGGATTGAATGTGAAGGGTTTTAGGCAGCATTGGTGAGGGAATGTGTTCAACAACAAACCCTCCATGCTTGATAATAAAGAAAACCCTAAATCAGCTACTGTTACTTCCGAGGAACGCAATTCAGAAATTTTCAGTTCCTGGTGAAAAATGAAAGTGGAGCGTAGATGCAGAGAAAATGAATTGGTTCTTCTTCGCGTGAACGAGAAATGGAAATTGAAAGCAGAGGTACGTACTGGAGAAGCAGAACCAATTGCTCTGTAATTGTAGACGAAGCACTTCGAGACCTTATCGCTGAGAACGCCCAGAGCGAGCGAGCGAGCGAGAGAGAGAGAGAGTCACAGTGACCTCCTTGGACGATTTGGATAAGCGACTCTATGTAGCTCTCTGTGTCTGATCCGAGGACTGCTCTGTTCATCATTACGGTGTCGTTTTGCTTTTCCCGTTTTACTTGGTGCATATATATACTTATATTTTGTTGGAAAATTACAGATAACCCCTTAACTATACGCAAATCTCACATGAACTTCCTTAACTACAAAATCAATCTGAAATGTCATCTAAGTATCAAAAAATTTCACTTTACCATTTTCTATTAACTTTTTTAAAAAATTCTATCAAGTTTTTTGTTAAATGACGAAAATACCCTTGTATTTGAAAATTTTAAATAAACAAGTACAAATAATTTTGAACTTATTTTTCTAAATTTCACGTTATACAAAATAAAAATAAAATTATGTTAGTAGTAAAAATAATTTTTAAAGAGTTATTTTTATAAAAAATTAAAAAAAATAAAATTTTATTTTTAAACATCTTTTTTTTATTTATTAATTTTTATAAATAAAAAAATTAATGCTAAAATATTGTTTCTATTCTTTGTTTATGTAAAAAAATTAGAAAAAAAGAAGCTCAAAATTATTTTTATTTATTTATTTAATTTTTTTTAATGCAATGGTATTTTCATCATTTCACAAAAATGTTAACAGAATTTTAAAAACAACTAACGGAAAAAGGACGTGGGAATTTTTTATACTTAGGGGACCTCTCATATTGATTTTGTACTTAAGGGGTTCATGTGAGACTCGCGTATAATTAATGAGGGTTATCTGAAATTTTTCCTATTTTCCTATTTGTTTCCTAAGGTTGTTTTTAGGGTTTTTATCAAATTACAAATGGTTTTAAAAGGGGAAAATGAAAGTTTATTATACCTGTTTATATGTTTCACACTTTGATATCTCGATTTTTCGAAAACTTAAAATAACTAAACTACTCCAGTATAAGTAATGAAACTCAACTCTCTCTCTCTCTCTCTCTCTCTCTCTCTCTCTCTCTCTCTCTATAAGTTATTGACAAAGCTCGGTTCGCCGAAGTTCCTCCTCCCGAAATCTTAGCCAACGTCGAGGGAAATCGACCGAGGGTCGTCGCAAATTCCTTTTCGTCGGCGATGAGAGTCACCGGAAGGAGGGATGATCTTGAAAATCCCTTTGGGCGATTTCATATCTGGTTCACAGGGTGGTGGCGAATATGCCGTCGACGACACCTTCCGACCACCGCGCCTTTTCTGCGCTCGTGCTAAACTCAAATTTGACCACAACTCATCGATTTAAGCTTAAATAATTGAAAATCAATGATTAAAACATCAAAATTTGGTATCAAAGTGTTTCTACTGACCTCAAAACCTGGTTTTAGGAAAATAAAATTAGGTTTGAACTGATATTGGCTTGATTCGTCGATTTCGGCTCAATTCTGACACGATATTTGCTCGATTATGACTTTATCGCGAACATCGACGACTTTATATTTGCTTGTGAGGGTTCAGCTCGGTCGACGTGAAACTTGTCGGAGAATACGACATTATTCATATTTGATTATTATTTTTTAGTTGAGGGCATTTTGGTTATTTTCTTAATTTAAAAGTCACGTGTACGCACGTGACCCAATTTTTCTAGTTTATTCTAACGTAATTATAATGTTTGTCCCAAACTCATAGTTGAAGTTTTAAGAAGAGATCCAAAATAATTAGAGTACTAAAGTGTGAAACACGTGTATTTAGATTTAGTAAAGTGTCATTTTCTCTTTAAAAACTGCATCATATGCGTGATTTCTATTTGTACATATAATTTTTTAAATTTTATTTTATTTTTTAAATTTGTGATTTTTGTCAATAATTTGCAAAGTTTTATCACCTTTAACTTTTAAATAAATCAATAGAAATATAAATGAGTCGACTAATGTGAACTCGATTCATTACAATTTTGGTTCCGTTGTGTTATAATTGAATTTGATTTGAATTCGAATTCAAGATTGAGAGCCCAACTATTTAAAAATGTGAGCCAATAAAGGGATGACAATATGTGACTTTACAATAGATTTAATAATCTCGTCTCCTATTTAATTAAGAACACTGAATCTCCGTTGGATTGAAAGATTTTTTTATCGCTCACTCATTTAATATTCAATACATTATATGTTTTATTTAATATAATCAAAATATGCCATAAAAGTTTTTTTTATATGATAAAAGCTATTTAAAAAGATTCTAGTTCTATCTGATTCGAATATGATATGAGATAAAATGTTCAATAGACAATAATAATAAGCTAATGTGATTAAAATCTAATATAATTTAGTACACATTTATAATGAAAATTATGTGAATCAAATTAGAGTAATATTATTTCTTTTTTTTGAAAACAGAGTTATATTATTTCAGTTAGTCAAACTCAAATTTAAGTATGTAAGATTGTTTTTGAATTTAAACTGAGCAACTTTAAAAAAAAATAAAGCTATGAATAGTAAGTACGTGCTTTATTTCCTTTCAAAAAAAATATGTGCTTTGTTCTACTCCTTTGCATTAATGTTAAAGTCGTACAGGTTGATTTATTTTTTCTACGTATTGAACTTTACATGAATTTTCAAATACAAACTTACAAATCATCAATTAAACCCTTATTTTACCTCTATTTTATCATACGAATAATTAAATCAAATTAAATATGCAAAGCGCGTATTAGATGATAGATTATATGATTTCAACTGAAATAATTAGTTTTAATTTATTAAAACACGTTTTAATTTTTTTAAAACATGTTTCATGTTTTTAGCACTATGACGAGATGATAAACCGATTGAAACGAGGGTTGAGGCGTAACGAGGATCCCGGATTTCATACTATAGCTAATGGGCGAACCCTGTTAGGGAAGAGGTGTGACGAATGTCCTAGGTAAAAAGACCAAAATAAAATTTCCACCTAAATATCTTATCATGTGGTCCAAAATTGATTTGTATGTTTGTATTTAAAGTATTGTAGCTGATTACAACATGTACAACTTGACATAACTGAAAAATAAAGTTCCTTTTCTTCTTTATTTTATTTAATGAATTAAAATAATAATATGTAGAAAATCATTAAATAATCAAATAATCCTATCATCATGTATGGTCGCATTCCTAAGAACAACAACTATCCCATCACTGATGATGTAGCCGTTAGCTTCTCTGTTGGCTTCTTGGACACTATCTTTATTTATAATCTGCACAACACATGATTCATATATAATAAGAAACTTAAACTAAAATAAAACCTATGTTTATTGTTTGTGTAACAACAATGTTGTTGTGTGTCTCTTACCATTACATTCCTGCCAATTCTCGCATTTTTGTCAATTATAGCCTTCCTGATTCGAGCATTCTCTCCGATTCCTATAGGAATCATCGCTCCATTCGCGCCCATTCCGTTGCAAAATCTTTTGACGCCTTCCGTCTGCAAAATGCATATATGAATGTGTTAACGATAAATTTTAAAGAGGTAATTACAAAATTTGACGGTATATTATTTACATTTTTGTAAGGGTTAATTGCAAAAAATGACCATGTATTATTCTGGTTTTGCAACTTGTATTCGTGGATTTGGTTAATTCAAAAAAGTAAATGCTAATTTATCATTTTTTGCCAGACTTTTTTTATAAAAGGGTCAACAGCAAAAAAGTGGCCATGTATTATTCTGGTTTCACAACTTACTTGTAGACTTCATTAACTCTAAAAAGGTAAATGTTAACCTCTTTTTTTCAAAACACGTGGTACTTACTTGATATGTATCAGAGCCCATAATCACTGAATCTTCAATTATGGCTCTTTCTGCTACCTTAGTTCTCATGCCAAGAACTGAACCTTTGATGTTGCACCCCTACTCTTATGAATACATCAATCAAAGTACCCCAAAAATCAAAAAGGGTATTCAGAATAAGCAAAAAGATCGAATCTTTGTAATTGTAAAATCTCGAAATTGGAATAGAAACATTCTTTTTTCTTACATTGAGAATGCAACCATCTCCGATGACACTGTCCTTGATCAGTGCTTCGGATACGAAGGTCGGTGGCAGGTGACGTGGCATGGTGTAGATCGGAGAGTCTCTGTCGTAGAAGCTGATAAAACACAATGGAGCAGCGCTTTTGATTTAGTTGATGAGACCTTAATATATGGGTTAAAAGATGTTAGGCGCTAATCGGGTCGGTAGGGCCTAAAATTTATTTTTGTAAAATAAGTATATAAAACGCACAATTGTATGAAATCAGTTCAATAATGATTACATCTTCATTCGTGTTTGAGTTGTTAAAACTACAAACAGGTAAAATTGGATCGGACCAAATCAGAAAAACCAAAACAATTTAAACTAATTCAATTTGGTTCATTTATTGTAAAAATCAAAATTGAACGTGTTCGGTTTCAGTTCATATCACTAAAATCATCAGAAATCAAATTAATAATTGGTTGGTTTGGACATGTGACCTATTTTAACAAAACAAAAAACATGTATGGCAATAAAATAATTGGTTCGAGTAAAATCTACTCAACATAATTGAAAATCAACTAATTCAAAACGAAATTTTAGTTTGATTTCAGTTTCTGATTTTAGCAAGTTCATTTGAGTTTAAAGCTGAACCATAAACAACCTTCCTAGTGTTACCCAGACCATTTGTTTGACATGCCTAATCACTAACAAATCACTCTATCAATTTAAGGTATCTGTTCTAAAACTCCCTGAAAAATGAGTAAAAGGAACTCACTTGAACGCCATGTTTGACCTTTTAGGGCTCTCCATGTTAGCTTCATAGAATGCTTCAATGCTCCTCATGTCCTCCCAATACCCATCAAACAGAAAAGCCTGAACCTGATCCTTGCACAATACCAACAACCTCAATTTTTTTAGATTTGGAGGGTCAAGAAACAATGTGACATGACAGAACCATTTTGTTTTGTACTTTAGTTGTCTGATTCTAACCTTCATTCCTATGGATAATGCACCTGGTATCACTTCACTCTTGAAGTCATTGGCTTTTGGTAAATATTCTCTCAAAAGCTCCACCATTTTATCTCTGTTAATCAGATAAATCCCCGTGCTCGAGTGGTCACTACAATCGATCAAATCATTGGATTTTCTGGAGATTTCTTCCTGAATAAGTAGTGCAACATAACTAATAAATTTTAATAAATGGATAATTACAAAAATTTGCTTCCTGGTATCATATATTTTGCAAAAATGTCCACATAATAATGCATTTATTACAAAAACCTATCCTAAACTTGTCATTTTCTTTTATACGGTTAAAATTAGATTGAAAAAAGAAATGAAAACACTCTTCAAACTAAAAAATGATATTGTTTTGTGAGCAGCCTTGGCGTAATGGTTCAGGACACTCCTTCCTTAACCTCGGTCAAGATTCGAGTCTTGCTGCCTTACGTGGAGAAGGACAGTTTCCAACATATTTTTATTATTAATAAGTACACATTACCTTTTTGCAAAAATATGATGATACAGCGCATACTTTTTACACTTTTCCGAAAAATTATATTATAATCAAAGGAATATACTAGATTGTTTTACTCGAGTGACAATTATGTCATTTTGGTAAGATTAGAGGTGAGTGACTTGCATTTGAATATTTAACTCATTTTTTGTCGGTTTTGACGGAGTTTGACAGACCATGTAAAAATTTATAATAAATAAACAGACATTTTTTTGCTATTTTCTCTTTAATAAAGCCCATTTGATAGATGAAGAAAACTTACTGGCTCGGACTTTTGTCTGAACTCAAGAACTTGATTTTCAGAATTTACTTTCAAAAACCCGAAACCGGGATCTTGATTCCTCGTATCCCTCAAAGCAACAATGGTTATATCGGCATTGGTGTTCCTGTGAGCCTCGACGAGCCTCTGGTAGTCCATTTTGTAGAGATGGTGACCAGGAAGGACCAAAAATTCAGTCATAGGGTACTCATCAAGCACCCACAAGCATTTCCTTACCGCATCTGCTGTTCCCTAATGTAGAAACAAAAAAAATAATTCATATGCACACATATTGAGAGAATCACTATACAACCAAAAGTATTCAAAAAAATAGAGGAGTAATCGTAAAAAATGACGGTGTAATATCTCATTTTCGTAAAGAATTATCGTATATTTTGTTAATCGCGAAACCTTATAATTGTATGCAATTGCAGAGTTAATAACACTGTTAAAAAGTTCTGAATAAACAAAAGTACCCTTCAGATTTTGTTTCAAATTGCAGGTACAATTGTTTTTTAAGATTTAATTTATCATAAAAACTATTTGTAGTTATTTCAAAAATAGATAAATATTATTACATTTTTAGGGACAGTTATGTCATTTCAAACAATTGAATGTCACGTGACTTAAAAGAAACGTCTTTAGTTTTGCTAATAAAAAAAGTCACATTTGTGTGCGACTCATTTTATGTCTGGTTTGATATATTTTAACGGGTTCCCGGCAATATTTTGTATATGGTAACTTCCTGTGAAAGTGGGAGGTCACATGACGTGCACGTGCCCATTGTTCGTCTTGTTTTGACCAATTTTGAGAAATGGTGTAAAATTTATGATGACAATCAGTTAAAATTTTGGATAGTTGACGACAATATTTTCTAATTAACAAAACATTGATGATTTCGTGCAAAAGTGAGATATTACACCGCTAGTTTTTGCAATTATTGAGTGTTATTTATACCTGAAACCAGTCCTGGTCTTCAGGGCTCTGATAAGCAGCAATGACTTCAACAAAGCCTTCTTTGCCAAGACCCACCCCAGAGTAGGCTCTGGAGAGGTGAGAGTTGAGAGAGGTTGAGTTGAATTGTGTGAGAGCATATATCTTGTTGATGTTGCTGTTAATGCAGTTGCTCACTACACAATCCACAAGCCTGTAATTTGCTGCTATTGGTATGGCACCTTCTGATCTTCTCTTTGTTAGTGGGTATAGCTTTGATTCTGACCCATCTCCAAATATTATGGCAGCCACACTCTGTTCACATATACCCATTATCAAGATGTTAATATAATACTAATAACACGCGTTGTTGTTGGATATGTCTTGAATCGATTATGATCTCACTGAGAATAGTTAGTGTGACGATCTCGCTAGGGGCTTGGGGTGTGAAGAGGTTCCCGACCCATGATTTGATATGTTCGGAATTTGTCAATGCCTGGTTTGGGTCGCATATTAAATTACGGAGGCCCATGACCCACGATATGATATGTTCATGTTTTGGTATTCTGGTTTGGACCACTTATTAGATTACACATTTT
The DNA here is from genome assembly GCA_036897365.1 of Geranium brycei. Lineage (NCBI taxonomy): Eukaryota > Viridiplantae > Streptophyta > Magnoliopsida > Geraniales > Geraniaceae > Geranium > Geranium brycei. The sequence goes on along the minus strand of JAYMTP010000921.1, from coordinate 5,661 downwards.
GTGTCTCTTTTTCTATTGGAATCTGATTATAATATTATAAGTATTATATTATGTAACAGAGTTGAAGTACTTGGTGATTGTATTAGCTTGTGAACGTTGTCACCACATTGTGTGAACCACGTTGTTGAAGCCCGATCTACCTAAAACCTCAAACTGATAGGTGGCAATCTAGATTTGTTATTTAAGCTAGTGAATGAATCCACGTCCATTCAATGTGAGATATCACTCATTCTCACGTGCAAGTCGAGTAACTCAGAGGCTTGATGCGTGACCATGGTATGACAAGGAGGGTACGTTTAGATCTAATGCCAAAGTCTAATACTATGTTAAATCCCGACCTACCTAAAAATTCGAACTGATAGGTAGAGACCCACTTGTGATTTAAACTAGTGAATGGATCAACATTTTTCTGATGTGAGACTTAATACACCTATAAGTTAGTGCTCGTGTCATTGTTGATTGCTTATTTCACATTACATCTTTCTCGTTATAACAACCGTGTACATGATTATTTCTTGACTCCAATCCTAGTGACCTCAAGAACCCATATTGAAAATCTTTTTGTTAAAACAAATAAGGTACATTACCTTATTCAAGGGAGGGAAGTGGAAAACAGGATGTTGGTACTGCACTGATCTTGATGTCAACAATCCTGCACCAATACTTGGAGGAGTCACTGAAGGAGGAGGCTTCAATGGGTGTTTCTGATTCTGACTGCTGGAGGATCCTCGAGCCCTCAAAACATGATATTTTCCAGGGAAAGTGACAGAATGTGGAAGAGAAAGTTGATAGCTCACCATGACAGAAAGAGCAGAGATTTGGTGCTTGTAGCTATTTTCTGCAAATTATCTTGTCAAAGGCTTTTGGGATTTAATAGATAGGTTTAGAGGAGAATATTTAGATTTCTTCTTCCTCATGGCTTGGGAGAGAAGTGATGGAGCTTGCAATGACTGCTTGGTGTTCTTTAATATTAGTACATCACAATTCATGTGCCTGACAAAATCTTTGTCTGTGTTCTTATGTTTTGTGTTTAACTTTGATTCTAAGCTTCCTACTACCCTTTTTCTCTTTATTCTTTGGTTAATTTCATGCATTTTGTTTCCCATATTATTCATTATTAAAATTAAAGAAAAGCCACCATTGCATTGCACCATGGCCTACCCTCAGATTTCACTCTTCTGAGGAATCAAATATAGAAAATAATGTTTTTGATGGTATATTCAGATTGCCCTCTTCTTCCAATCATTAATGTCCGTAATAAGTATTGGGGTATTGATAAATCTTGTTTAAGCAAGCAAATAGCTGTCAGGGGCAATATGGTCATTTCCTGTGGGAGAAAATGGAGCTTGAATGGCTTTTTCCCCAATGTGGGGGCAGTTTGGAATTAAGTGGTTTTGAAGGTAGGGATTTTTGGAGCCTATATTACAAGAAAATACTATGATATGAATATGAACAAACACATGCTAATATACATTTAAGGTTGGATGTCTCATATTAGGGTTCTATCATAAGTCCCGACTATATATCTGTCCAACTAGCGTCTATCATTTGTTAAAACACTGCATATTATTACAGATGTATGCTTGTCTAAATACTTTAATTCCGAGTATGATAACTAGGGTTTAAGTCACAACCACGTTAGATTGCGTTCTCGATAAATTGGCAGAGTTTTAGGACAAGGATCATCAATGTCAACTAAAAATGTCCCTAAAAAGCCCAAATGATGTATCCATAGGTGTAAGTAACAATTCATGTTGAGTGTAGGTAGCAGAAACTTTAGAGCCCTCAGTACCATGAATCCATCAATCAAATGCAAAGATCTCACAGACAAGCTTTTGTTCAGTTTCTCACTTGCCAATAAAAGAATAACCTGAAAACCTAAATGGAGAGAAAAGTCTGCAATCTTTTTCATCAAGCATTTGTCATGTGCTATCTACAAAATGAATAATATAAAATTCAATACAAAATGAATAATAAAAAATTCAATAAAAAATGAATAATAAACGAGGAGAGTCAAATTCTTCACACACACAAAAACGCTTCTGGTAAATGCAACTACTTCAAGAAACTGAAATATCATGAATATGAGTCCCGCTGCAATCCAGGCTTTGCCGATATTATTATAGAAAAAGGAACTCACAAATAGTATTATCAAAAGGCATATCCAGTAATAATACCAAAGCAATCAACAGAAACATTAACGGTAGCTTCACTATGGAGCTAACCTTTAGAAGCTCCATTGAACTCTCAACAGAAAGACTATTCCTCCACTATCCAATACGAAAACTACAACAGGTTTTTCTTGTGAAAAAATAATGTTGGGAAATGGGGATAGAATCTGACTCTGTTTGGTTGAGGCGTTACTGCAGATGGTGCTCGAACAAAGACGCCATCTCAATCTGCAAAAGAAGCCGGGCTGAACATGAAGCAACAGAATCATATAAAGATATTTAAATAGCCCGGAATTTCACAAGGCAATTCATTGCATTAATTTAATCCATGGAAAGAGTATTTCATGGCTATATGCAATACCGTCTTTAGTTAATATCACTTAATGAACTGAAAAGCACCCGTCTGAAAAATTCTTGAAGCATAATTCAATTCTGGTTTATTCATACAGTTTTATTACTGAACATGACCTCATCATCAACAGATGCAAAAGTGGAGTGAAGTATCCACTTTCCCGATGCCTAAGGATAACTTAAGATTGTAGTTATCAATCTACTTACCGCAGTTAAAGCAGCTTCAGCACCCTTATTACCGGCTTTACCGCCAGCTCGATTTAAAGCCTGCAATTATCACAACGAGCAGCAATTGCATATCAAATTTAGCAAGTCAAGGAAAAACAAACAAATGGCATATGCAATTACTATATGTATAATGATATAGGGGAACAGGTAGAAATTGATAATCATGACAGATACAACACATTAAACAAATACAGTAGATAAATATATGAATAAAACAACATTTTTATCAGAATCTGACAGCAAATGTGAATAAAATGGATATCGAATCTTATGCAGATAAAAGTCTAAAATGGACTGCAAATGGATATTACAACTTACCTGGTCCATCTCATCACATGTCAAGACGCCAAATATGCAAGGAACTCCTACAAATTATAAGGCAATTGTATCACCTTTCATTAATTAACCAAACATAAGATAAAAGGCACAAAGAATAGAATGAAGAAATGACAAATACACAGAGATTTTTTGTCCAGAATCATTTAAAAAATAGCATGTGATATTTCTATATCACTAGCACATATTCAAGTGCGGGCCACTCTGCCAACGCAGTACACATTTTACAAAATTGGTTTGATGTATATAGTACATCCCTGATCCATCTACTTGTTTAATGCGTACCTCATTTAATAGACCCACCAATTAAATTAAAAGAATAAAAGTTCTGGTTCATAGTCATTTTTAGACCATATATATGTTACCTACAATATGTTTTCAAGTACAATATGAAAACATATATCTGTCTAAGGGTAAGCACCTTCAACATGTCTACAAATTACTGAATAGACAATTCAAGACAATCAATCATCCACTCTCTACGGGAATCAGTTCAATTATATTTTAATATTCATAGGCAAGACGGCATTTACTATCATAATTCTGTCCCTTCGGGGACATCCGATAAAATTGGAACGATACTATCATAATTCTCCAGGAAAGCTTGATGAGTGAACACTATGATAGGTCGAAAGAGTGCAAGATCAAAGCAAGAGTGAGTAGCAGACAATATGAAATGTGAGAATGGCTTTTAGTACATTTACAATAATGTTGCTCTTGAATAAGAGTTTTTTAACTTGCATACTAGTCACCAGACATATAGGACAACAACATACATAAACACCCAGTGCATCACAAAATAATGTAAATACCCTTCAAGAATGACACCAAAACTGAGATGCATTAGCTTTGAACAAGTAAAGCTGCGGCTTTATAGCAATTGAAGTGTGACTAAAGCTATTATGTAGGAAAACCATAGAAAACCTAAATTTTTTTCAGAAGAAACTAAACACCAACCTGAGTTTAAACCAGCTGAAAGTACTCCGGATGCCGCTGAATTGGCAACAGCGTCATAATGGGTAGTGTCACCTCTTACCTACTCGTACAAAAGTTTCTTCTTAGATAACGTATAGAGTAACACCCATTCATTTACCAGGGTAAAATGTAGAGAAACCCCCTTTGACCAAAGTACATAAATCAGAAGGTAAGGTAACAGGAAATCATACCACAGCTCCAATACATATAACCGCATCATATTTTTTCGACTTTCCAAGCCTCTCTGCAACAACAGGAATTTCGAAGCTACCAGGTACCCACACAACCTGAAAAGACAACACAACAAACATTTCCGCCTCGTTCAAAGTTGCAAGTTCAAAATCAATAGTTAGAGATCAAGTTTACAATCTAGGCCACATAATTAACAAAATAAAAAGACAATCATCATAAAGTGGGATTTGGGGGTGTCTACATACATCAACATCTTCGTCTTTAACCGAATACTTCCTAAAGGTATCCAACGCCCCCTCGAGCAGCAGCTTGGTAACAACCTCATTAAATCGAGCAACAACCTTCAGAATGGAAGATTGTAGAACATCAACAGTAAGAACCAGTAAGTCAAACAATAATCAATACAACAAATTGAATCCACCTGAGTGGTTATAGTTCCCAATTTGGATTCTGAATCATAAAATTGCTTTTCCACTCACAACATTTCCACTAATTAGCATAATCATGAAGCTTAAGGTAATTCCCAACAAGAAAAAAACAATTCCAATCCAGTTAATCAAGAAAACCGAATGATTCTGATCATATAACTGACCACAGCAAAACGGAGACCCTCCGTTTTAGTAACGGAACCCTCCAATCGCCGAACAGCAAAAGTGCGAGATCGAGACTTGCTCTCAGCTGCAGTTACCATTTGAAACCCTGCAATTATAGAAATGTGTCGAGTAAATTTTCTGAGAAGCCAAACGAAACCTACAGATTATGAAAAACTCGAGCGAGGAACAACGAATCGACCTTGGACCGAAGCACCGATGCAATGAGGAGTAGCTTTGCTACAACTGAATAATTGGCGACGGTGTGGTTGTGGGTATGGATGATTGGGCGATGCGACGAGAGAGTGTTGGTGGCTGGAGATGAAGGTCTTGGTTGAAGCAAACGACGCCATTTTCGTACGGATCTTCTCTGAGAATCGAGAAAATTGAGTCCTCGTTTTGTTGTTCCTCCGGGAAGATAGAGACTGAGTACAGTGGTCGTCGCTCAGTAGGTTTTATCTAAGGGCCTGTTTGTTTGACACAACTTAGCTTTCAGTAAAATCTCCGGAAAAAAGTGTATAAAGATATGGTTTACTTTCACTATGTTATATTTAGGAGTAATTCCACTTCATTACCTTCTATTATCGGAGTTATTCAATTTACTAAGGTGTTTTTTTTTAAGAAATTTATCGTCACGAGTTTTGTTTTTATTTCACCGTCCATAACATCGTTAGTATTGAGGGGGTGTATTCAATTAGGATTTTAATTGATTTTAAATGATTATGGATTCTTATAATTCTATAGACTCTTTCAAGTTTATAAAGAGTCTTGATGATTTTAATGGAATGATTTCAAATATCATGGTTGGAGATGATACT
>JAYMTP010000920.1:0-27859 GCA_036897365.1 Geranium brycei | reverse complement strand
CGGTCGAGATCCTCCCAGGAGTTCTCGAGTATCCCAGCCGCCATGGTGAGGCGGCTGGTGTGGTACAGGCACCAATCGTAGTCGTCGCTCTTCCGGTCGAGAACCGGTTCCAGGAGGTCGGATGTCCGGACCGGAGGGCAACCGGGGACCTGAACCGGGCCCGGAAGATCAACAAACTCACACTCCACCTCGCGGTGGAGCGTGGGGAGGTACAAGCAAAAGGCCGTGAGGGCAGAGCTGGTGGTGTAGAAGGAGTAAACGGGGATAGAGAGAGGCTTGCATATGTCGAAGCAGTCGGTGCCAAGGAGGTCGACGACGAGGGCGAGGGGCTTCGGGTTGAGGTCGAGGAGGGCGGAGGAGAGGGAGCGGAAGCTTGCTCGGGCGAGGAGGCAGGCCTTGGATAAGTTGCCGGAGCCGGGAGGGATGGGGTCGACGGGAGGGAGGTCAACGACGACCAGAGCGGGAGGGAGGGAGGGGGAGCGGAGGAGCTTGTCCACGGCGGCGGAGGGAGGGCCGGTGGTGGTGATGTTCAGGAAGGTCACTTGGAGGCCGTGGTGGAGGACAAGAAGCTTGGCCAGTTCCAGGAGGGGGATGACGTGGCCTAGCCCCGGACTCGCAACCACTGCCACGTGGGCTTTCACGGTGGTGAACGCCATATCCATATGGTTGTCTTGTGGTGGCTTCCAATCTCAGACCAGCTTTGCCTTGGAGTTTTTTAATGTCAACTAAGGTAAGCTCACTTGGTAGGTTTGTGTTAAATATAGAACACCATGACTACTCATCTGATAAATTTTATTTTAATTTACCCACACAAGTCTTATAAAATTGCATTTTTATAGTCCCAATGTACATGTATACAAGTTTTGGTTTGACAAATTTATCGGTAGTGAGAATTTTGTACTTCTCTATATATATGAATGTGGCAGGGTGTCATATCTTAACCATGGTATAGTTTATAATATGAAAAATTAAGGTGACAATACTGATTTTAATGAAAGGTTGAATATATAAAAGTTGTGTTGTATGTCATAGTGAAGATGTGAGAGGTGTATTATTCAATTACAACCTAGTCTGACAGACACATGCCTGATGCAACTGGGGCGGCTCTAACATATAATTATTTTGACAATTGCTTTAAGTCCTGCACAGAGAAGAAGGCTCACAAAATATATAACAAACATAATTTCATTTAGAATGAACTATTATGCTCAAAAACTATTTTATTTAGTCAATTTAGAAAATACTCCTGAAAATATTTTTTATGTAAAAAACAAACATAATAAAATCTATTTCATACAAAATTAAACATTTTAATTAGTCGGACTTTTTAACATTTTACAAACATCTTGAGATCAGTTTATTATTCTAAAAGTCTAATTAATATTCAATAAAATCATTTTAGTTTTCTCTTATAATCTTGCAATTTATTATTCAATTTCTTTGGTCTACATAGTAGATTGCATTTGAATCAGATTGTCATGAGTGTTGTCAAAAGTTTTTTCACAATCTATCTATAAGAGACATCTTCATTATATATATATAGTAGAGCAATTACAAATACTTCTTTCCTTCTAGAGAAAATAGGTTGGAATATATCATAATTTTTTTTTTAAAATAACTTTCCCAAAAAGGTATCATTAGTCAAAATAATGTGTTTTTTGAAAAAAAAAATAGTCAAAATAATGTTAATAACGAAATTAGTAGTAATTTTTAATAAACTTTACAACTTGGCGGTCTGTCCCTAAATTTAGGGTTTTGGGGTCTCGCTCGATTGGCGAGGTACGCGGCTGAGATTTTGTATGTGCGCAATCCATGGGAGCTCGGCGGCAACGACGAAGCTCGCGATGGTCTGCGATTTTGTGGTGGTGTTTAGTCGGGAGGGAGGTTGAAGGAAGGAGACAGTGACTTTGGAGGGTCGGAGGCGGTTTCGGCAGAACTCGGGGAGGGTCGCGGGGTGTACGACGGTGACGGCGGAGCTACGGAGGTCAGTGAGCTGTGGTGGAGCAGGTCGAGGGAAACGGCGGAGGTTTGCAATGGTACAAGTGGGTGGGTATTACTTCGATATCCTTTACGAGTGGAGACGGGTCCGGGAGGGGGACATCGGTGGTTGGGCAGAGAAAATTCGGCGATTATCTTGTTGCAGGATCGAGGGCAGACAGATCCGAGAGGGGCTCATCGGGGGTAGGGTAGGAAAATTCTGGCGACTTGATTGTTGTGGCTTTGGTGGGTTGATGGCTCAGTACTGGAGGGATCAAGAGTTCTCTGGCGTCGATGGGCAGATCTGTGTAAGCAAATCGAACTAGGGGGTCTTGGTTTACTTAAGCTTCAATACGTCCTCGTGGTGTCTCATTGGGCTATTTGGGGGTTTAAATGACACGAGGTTCTTGAGTTGGGAAGAGAATTGGAGGGGATCGCTTTATTTCGCAGGTTTATTTGGGGTGGTGTACTAGGGGCTTGCCCCAAGTGTTTACGGGGTGGTTTTTTGTAAAGTATTTGTAGAGAGTCTCAACCCATTCGAGTTGAAGGCCGCGAGTTTGCAAGAAACTTTTCGTTGCAATATTAATTATTTTGCTTGTCGTTCTCTGGCGTTATCTTTTATTTTGCTAGTTGTTCTTGTAATTCCATGACTCATAAACTAGCCAGGTATGCTTTAACTAACAGTGGCTGGGATCATGGAGAGGGGTATGTCCCATCATCTGTTTTGGTTGTCTGGTGTAATGCCAGGTTAGTTGTTTTATAATTAATAATATGTCGCGATTTCCTTACAAAAATAGTTGTTTCAACGTGACTAATTTTCTAATATTAAAATTTAAAATATATATATTTATGACCAACTAATTGTCTCTGAGAGTATTGAGAAACACTGGTTAAAGCGTTCAACAGTGGAATCACGAGATTTCTCCATCCGGTCGAGATAGGGTCATGGCTCTACATGATCCTAAAGTCGAGTTTTGTATCCGATCTGTGATCTTTTTGGTTCAGCATTTTACTACTACTACTAGTATGTTTAGTACTGAATCGTATTTTGATGCGATGTTAGTCAAGATTGTTGTTAGCTTATCAGTTTAGGGGTTCATGTGGGGATATTGTCCCATTGAATCTTGTCGTTGTTTTTCTCCACATATAGTTAATCTTGTTTGCATGATAAAGTTGGATATTTATAAAAAAATAAAACACCACAAAGATTAGATGTATTAATCATTATATCAAGGAAATCAATTTTTAGTTACATTTTTTCTCCTTCTAAAGAAACAAGAAAATAAATCATACAAAGAGAATTATTCTTCAAGATTTTAACTTTGAAAGACACTAAATAAGGCTTGTGTTAAATAATAAAAAATTGGCCTTGGTTTCCCCTAGGGCAGGCCCTAACTACAACTCTAAAGTCATATAATATGATGTATATTGGCGATTGATTATTCGCTCTTTTAAAATAATCAGGCTGCCTCAACTCAAAGATAATGGATCCATTATTCGTGGATCTGTTGTTCACACCTCACTTCCTAATTATTCTTTTGGGGAAGATACAACAAGTTACTAGAGATGTACATCGGCATTCTCATTTTAGTATGCTAATTTTTAGATATGACAAGGACTAACTAACCTTAGTATCTCCTATGTCACAATCAAGCAATAAAACATAATGGTAGATATGTCTTCATAAAATGGAGTGCTCTACACTATATGTCTTAAATCGAATCAACATCTACTAAGATCAGTCAATATAATAATCTCGCCGATCAATCACCAAGATGGGGTTCAAGGTGAAGTTCCCATCCTATGGGCCCAGACCCCAACCTGGTGATATGCTATGTTTGTCGAAGAATTCTTTACAACAAACTGTCCAACAAAGCTAACACGACGGGAAGTCATATGACCAGCACAAGTTGGACCAAGTGGTAAGGAGCTCACTTAACACATGTGAGGTCCTGAGTTCGAATCTTGGTACATGCTAGTATAGAATGTCTTCAATTATTTTTGTTTCATGCTATAAAAAAAGGATTTCATTTATTTTTAAAAAAAAAAAAAAAAAAAAAAAAATATGCTCGTCAACATTCTTATCATGACAAACCGTTTGACAAAACTAGAGATTATGATCTTGAATGAATTTGATTTCCTTCTTTCTTGAGTTTCCCATATTTTGCCGGATTAAGATATTTTTTATTCATTTCTTAATTAGAAGAGGGTATCTATTACATTTACAAATACTACATTAATTTAGAATGACATATTATCAATCACTGATTGATCCGAACTACATATTGTATATCATTTCTCTTTAATAAATATTCATCTCATCTGTTGGTAGACATGTCTTGTCTTGTGAGATCTACTGTTCAAGACAATGATGACCAAAAACCATTTAGATTTAATGTCTTAAATATCAGTATTGTTAAATTTTGATACCTAATATATACTTACCACGACGACACAAAACAAAATGAATGTTCTATGTACCAAATTTGAATGAACCGTTTACGAGCACTTCATATTTGCATGCATGCACAAAAATAATGGATGTGAGGAATTGTCTGTGATATGGCAATGGAACACTCTTCAAATTATAAACTAAAATGTGGCATCATATTCATGGCACACTCCTAAGTGACTGCGGCCAATTTGTTCCAAAACTATACACACTGATAGCAACCTACACTACAATAGAGACGCACTAAAAGAATTTCTGACAACTCCCGAATCAACTAATTTCGAAAGTCAAATACTAACACATTAGGTTTAAGTGCACATCACACTTGAAAGCTAAGATTTCATCATACCAATCTTGGTTTTACTTGCAATGAATTGATCGTAATACCATACCAGAAGACACTTAGATTATATTTTGGGGGCAGAGTTAGTCACCTTTCCTTGAGTGACCTACTACTCGACCTTTTCAACTCCCATGGTGGTAAACAGCCTTTCAGAGGCGACTGCAGAAGCAAAGAAGACGTTGACAATTGTTTCTGCCGCATTGAGATTGAAGAAAGGCAACTGAAGGCGCTTCTTAGTCTAGTCTTCTCAGTGTCGTAAGGCTGGTAATCGGGGTCATGCCTTACAGCAGATATCCTCAGGGAATCAGGCAGAATGCAGTTGCAGACTGAGCCTATCAACAACGACAAGAAAATGAATTTACATTTGAGTGTCACTTGAATGGGACTGTGGAGCTTAATGGTTATAACGCAAACGTGTTCTTGTTCTTGTTCTCTGTTGATGTGAAGAATGAAAAAAATGTGGTGTGACTAGGAAAGTTACCAATTTTGGCAAGCCGATTCACCCATTTTGGAATTTGCTTCCGAGTCAGAATGTAGCAAATGTCCCTACAGAAATGGTTGCAATTCTTGACAATCAAGTGGTATGTATCACCATTGTAGTTTGCAGAGTGGCGTTCCATGAATTCCCTAACCTGCATCGGGTCCAAGCTAGTGGTCCCAATTAATATAGACTTCCTAAACTTGAAGCCTGGGCATTGCCGAGGTTCAACCTCAAACACACCACTTGTGGGATAGTCGTGAGCTCCAAATGCATACTCTACTCCATGAACTGTGCATTGCAACAAACGTATCAGGAAATATGACATCATCTTTAAAAATAATACATAATAGATACTGCATTTAAAAATCATTTTTAACAGGTAGGCCAGTTAAAAATCATTTGTCCTATGCACTGGAACAATAGAAGGTGTCACAATATATAGTAAGGAATTGACATAGAATGTAAGCTTACCTTCTACGCCAGAATGAAAGATACCAAAGCCTGCCCAGTAAACATAACCATTCATAGGCGTCAAATCATATACATTGAGGTAAACTGGGGTGTTGCCCGGACCATAGCTAACTGACTTTGGTTTTGGAAACACACTGAAACGAGTGGTTGATTTTCCTTTCAAACGAAGAGGCAAAATGGATTTCCACCCTTTCTTCAATCCCAATTTCATGTTTCCTTAGTGATGAAACAAAATTTTGGTCAAAGCCTTCCCCTGATCTGTGCATATAGGTAAATGCCAACACATTAGCTTGTTTATATCAACAATATCATCAGTTAACAACTTAAAACCAAAAACAAAGGAAATTTCTAGAAAGATAGGTCATAGGGTGAAGTCATGAAAATTGCTTCTGTGAAAGTGGAAGAGATGGGCTATGACCATAAAAGGCACTCCCCAAAACCGGAAATGAGGCTCATGCACTGAACCACCTCTTATCTTGAAATATAAGCCCAAGGCTAAAGGTAGCCACGATCAAAGGTTATGGGTGAAGTGGCAGAGGCCTCATGTGATAAGCATGAGGTAGCTGGTTCCAATTTCCAAGCCAGAGGCATTGCTATTTAAATTATTGCTGATGAAAAAAACCAAAGGTAGCCACAAATAGACATCATGATTGTTAGAACATTTGCTACTTTGCAAGTCCAAAGCTCAAACAAGACGCAACTATCTTTCACAATGGAAAAACTATTTAATCCCTCAAACATCAAGTTCAACAATTTTTAACTCTATCGAGTACATTATTCAGGGTTGAAATGTATATATTGTTCTAGAGTGACAGACGTATAATGAAGCAATGTGTTCACTACCTTCTTACTCTCTTCAAATTTGCCTTTTCCTCTTTGAACAAACATACTAATACTTGGCAATTTACTTCTCTATAGAACCATGCTTCTGCACATAATTTCAGTCTCAGCTAATCTATGAGCATTACAAGGCCAACATAATGCCTACAATTGGGCTCGTAGAATGCCATTTACTCTCATTTCAAATAGAAAATTCACGATTTTCCGGCATGTCATAACAAATAATAGGCCCCAAGTGGCATGGAGACTTCATACATGTACGAAAAGACTATTTGACAGGTCATCTTATGAGAAAATACCATCTTAATATTCATATAAGCATTACGTAGAAAGCTTACAATTCTCACTTCACGGATAATTATACCCAGATCAATACAGGAATACAACCCTAAATGTTCAGAGCACATATGAAAGGAAAACTTTGTAGCACATTTTTAACTTGCAACATGAGGATAGTGCAAAGTCAATCATTAGATGAACCTCTTACTCATCAAGCATCATATCATCACTCAAGCAAGGTAATTACAATTTCTACAAACAATGTGTGAACATCAAGAGATGACTCAACTGGGGACTTGAACTTGTGGCCTAGAGGCGAGGGTTCTTTGTAAGGTTCAGATAGTACTTACTCTTATACAGATTCCAAATTTAATTCAAACCCTGAACAAGGGTTATAGTTATATTTCATACAAATGAGATGAATAGTATTTCCATTTAACAATGAATGAATTAAAGCCAGCACTTAGTGCACAGCTAGTCACATCTTTAAGAAATATAATTGAAGGAACTAGATGTTTCATGTTGAATATATGCATAGTGCAAATAGTAAACACAGAAGTGTTGTATTTTTTTAACAACTATCTTAATATTTAGTTGACTGCCCCTTCAAATAATTAATCATACAAATATAAAAGGGAAGACAACAACTTTTTTGGTGTTTATTAAGCAGTTGATGGTAGCAGAAACATTTGAGAAATCTTTATAAAAGCCCAATTGTGGGTTGAATGAACCCAAAAAGTGCTAAAATAGAACAATCAAGCAATCCAGCATGCACAAAAATACAAACTAGACCTTTGATTGTGATTGTTGGGAGGAATTGTCATGCCTACATAGGTATAATCGGTAACTCCCAGCTGCTTATAAATGCAACAGCAAGAAGTTCTGTGCTGGGAGACCGTATCAGATAATGACACTAGCCTATATCTATAAATTGAAGTAAAAACATCCAAGTTTCTCACTAAGAAAAGCTAAATTGTTTAATTTGTTAGCAATTACCCTATAATTTACTCATTTCACTTTTCAGATAAGTAGCGAATTGACAAAATCCACAAATCAGACAAACCTACTTTTGGGACATATAGGCATTCTCTCAAGAACATGATAGATATTATTCTCAGTGACGGACAGATCTAGTTGGAATCACTAGCAAAACGAAGGAGGCAACAAAAATGAAACAAAACAAAACAAAAATTGGCCTTCCCATCAAAAGCATCAAATCAGTTAACCCCAAACCACAGAGTTCTAGCTACAGATCTTACCCAAGCACCAGTCAGTTCAAGAGAAGAAATGAAAAGCTCCATTTGGTTTCTGAAAAACAAAGTAAAGAGGCAGAAACCATGAAATCTCGCAAGACCCACTTCAAAGCAGACCCATTGCAAGATTACAAGTTGAATATTTCCTATTTCCCCAATTTCTCAGCAACCAAACAGACCCAGAAGAAAACTACTCAAGGAAACAAAACCCAGAACACAAAATTAAAACTTGAGAGCGGCAAGAAGAGGAAGCTCAAGGGACAGAAATAGGAAATTGAAGGCACTCACCAATTTGGAGAAGAAGGCCATCAGAAAGCAGGAAAAATCGCCATCTCCAGCATGCAAGAGACCACAATGGTGCAGGAAGAGTACCAATAGGTCATGGCCTATGTGTTCCTGAAAAACACTCACTTCATCTCTGTTTTGTTAACGTTAACAGTGAAAAAACAAAGAAAATAAGCTAAGAAGATGACAATAAAAAGGAAAAGGAGAAAGGAAAAGAAGATAAATATAGGCCTAGATTGGAAGTTAAGGCACTAGCTGCCAACCTCTCTCTCTCTCTTCTTTTCGATGTTCACTCTCCACTGCCAAGTCACAGACAACCTCATTTTAGGACAATTAAATAGCTCTGTTTAATATTTTTTTTAAAAACAAAATAGTTCTGTTTGATAATCGGCTTCATGACTTTCTCAGTTACCACTTTCCTTTTTCTCAGGAAATAAGATATGATGTTGGAAAAATTAACAGTATTAGTTCATTTTATTGGCTGTAATTATGCATGAAATTGGGCATGATTTCTGATTCTGACCACTCGTCATATTACCTATTCTGCGATATGTATAAACGAGTAAGAAAATCATATATATATTTGTTTCCATATTATATATGGTATGGTATCTGATATAGGTGTTCAAATTAACTTGAAAACCAGAAAATCGATTGAAATTGAGTAGAACCGGACCGGTTAGAACTAGAATTGGGAAGAATCGAAACGGTTTCGGCTCTAATTTCTCCAAACTGATACGAACCAGTTTGATTCTCAATTTTGAAGAGACAAAATTGCGGTTAACTGGACTGAATGGTAATGGTTTAACCATATAAATGTGGAGTAATTGTAGTCGTTGATGAACCCAGTTACCCATATCAATAGTCTTCCTCCTTCCACGCGTCATGACGAGTGACCACCACCTCTTAATTCAGTTTCTCAACACCTTCATCTTCACCATCCACCCTTTGATTTTTCGGTCAACTCACCCTCTAAGTTTTTTATTTGGATAATTTTAGATGCAATTTATTCTTTAAGAGTCAAAATTTTGTAATCCACAACCAACAATAAGCAAGACGATCAAATGCACCCTTTTGCTCATTTTTCCTTTTCTGCTAGAGGGTTTGACAACTAACTCACGCTTGGTGACAATATGGACTTTGTTCAATCCGAGGAACAAGCCGTTGATGGGCTGCCTCGGAGTTATTGCCTCAGAAAATCTACTGGCAGCAAAGATTGAAGTGTGTGTGAGTTTTCTACTCCTCTATCGACATGGGTTTCACTTTCTAATATTTGCTTCAAACCCAGAAGCATTTGGTTCCAATACAGGGGCCTTCCTCCTCCACGTCGCGATTAAGGCCCTTTTCAAGCCCTCCTTCGGCAGTTGAGACCTACCTTTTTCAAGCCCTCAAGAGGAGTACCTATCGGTGGATCGAGAACCGGTGAATTGGAGCCAAGAACCACCCATCGGTGGATCGAGAGCCTATATTTAGAACGTTGGAGAACTGGTGACATTTCTTGGTTAGCCAAATGTCATGACCATTACCAGACCGATTTTGGTTCTGGATTTTAATAACCAAATCTGGCCGATTTGGTTTCTAGATTAGGCCACTGGTTTTGGCTAACCGAGTTTGAGCAGCCTTTGTATCAAAGCACCAACCTGGTACAAGGTTCCTATTTTTTCAGTCACGGTAGACGATACAATGTCATCAACTATTAGCTATCAGTTTGGCAATAGCCAATTTTGCAAGCTGACCTTTGTCGCTAATTCCCCATTGGGTCAAAGCACCATTGAATTCGCTATCGGATGTATGTCCGGTATCCCTTGTATTTTTTCCGGAACGGGAAATAGATGTTCGGTGTCCCCTTTTTACATATTTAACTTCCGGTTTCTATCTGTAACAATGATTTATTATGTGCATTGTCATAAGTCGTTAGAAAATTGTCAGCCGGACAGAAGAATGACTAATCGAAAACTAGTCAGATTTGATATTATTATTAAATAAATTAATATACCAAAGTAATTATGTTATATAAAAATAAATGGGTAAGATATAAATATTGTTACATATATATATTAATAAAATTATCAATTTTATAAATTAATTTAGTTTTAAATATTTTTTATTTATTTATATTGAAAGATTACTGCATGATTTGGTTAAGTGCGATTTTTATTGTGTAATTGGGTATCTGTTCAATATATTGTAGTAGCTATAATTTGATGTTCAGTTAAGGTTTATATAAAACTAAATGCACGTTCTTGTTTTTTGGGGTAAGATAGTGTAATCATAACTATAGTGTAAGGTATGATGCCTGATTCGGGTGTGTAGTTTTGAATAATTATGGTATTGTTTCAATGATTGTTTAGTAAACCTTATAAAAAATACTCATTTTTATTTTAAAAAATTTATAAAAAATATTTGCCCTACTCGACCGACTTGACCCTACTAATCACTGAACAATGTCTTACCGATTTAATCTAATTAATTTTAGATGGTCGAATTGTGTTGTAGAAATCGGTGCCTAGGTGATTGACTCAATAAATTTCTACAGCAGTGGTCATTTCATTTGAATATTTAGATAATGAAAATATATAGTTAGCATCAAAATCATAACTACGAGTAGCTGAGATTATGGTGAGATGTCTGTCCCACCAACTGTAACTTCAGCTGACCGGTTTGATGTCGGGTTAGTTGTTATTTTCTAAATAAAATTCGATTTTACTTCAAAAAAAAAAATTTATTGCACGTGCAAGTGATACCCACGTTAGTGAAATATAATTTATGTATTATGTACAAGTAATATACAAATGAATTTTGCCGAACATGGCCATACCTAATTTCTTAGACAATGTGGGTAATAGCGTGCACATGTATATGATTGCAAAAATGGAAAGAAAAACATTTCTTCTTTCTATATTGACAGGTTTTTTATTTCTAAATAACTTCATTCTCTGAAAAGTATATTTTTAGTCGGAACTTATGTGTCTTCTTCACGTATTGAATTATTGGAAGTGATGTCTATAATTAAATATTATATGTAAGACACCAATTTCATTATATATTTTAAAATACTTTTTTTTGAAAACATATCTTAAAATACTTTATTTGTCATAAATAAGACTTATTTTATTATAAATAAAAAGATTGGTATATATAACTCCCATCAAATATAAAGAAAACATATATACTAAAAATACACTAGTCCTGGAGTCCATCAATTCCTGAAAGATATAAATTCTTATTTAGGTATTACTTGAATAAATGAGTCAAATAATTATCAATAAATAAAAGTAATATGCCAGCTCTCTACTTACACAGCTGCAAATCTCACTAGTTCAGGGGCATCTTGTGTTTCTCCCATCAGCCTCACAACCTTCATAAATGTTTCATCAACTCTTCTCTACACATTTATTTATTTGTCTTCTAATATGTTCCTTATGGACCTCACAAATTCAATTTGTGACTTCAATATAAATCGTAATTATATTTAAATAAATAAATATATAGTATATTCAAAATTAACAATTAAAATTTTAAATTATCAACTGAGTGTGCTCCACTGGTTAAAGACTTACTCACTTCCTGGTCTCCGGACCAGAGTTTGAGTCTCAGTTGGTATCCGGATGAACTATTATTATATTTAGTTGTTTGTGTTTGAATAAATCATGTTTAGTGCAGTGTGTTTGTTTATGTTCTGCTTATTGCAATTGGTATGAGTTTCAGTTTGATTGCAGGGTTGTTCACGAGAGTTTAATGAGTTTTGCAGTAGGATCGCAGATTATTAGAAGAGAGAAAATTGGTATTGTATTCGATGTCTAATTCATATACAAGATCCTATATTTATAGTACTAAGGTTACAAAAAATAGGAAAGGAACCTATTTACAGAATTAGGAAAGATACTAACATGCCCCCTCAAACTCAAGGTGGAGGATTCAAATCGAGTTTGGAAACTAAAGCAGTGAATCGTCCTGGAAGAAGGGGCTTTGTGAGGATATCAACAGTTTGTTCGTCCGAGGAGACAGTGCGTATAGCGACAGCGCCCTGCGTCAGATGATGTCTGATGAAATGACAATCATTCTCGATGTGTTTGGTGTGCTTATGAAAGACAGCATTGTGGTCAATCTAAATGACGTTTCGGTTGTCGCAATGGATAGAGGTGGCTGAGTTGTGAGTAATGCCCGTGTCATGAAGTAGCCACTGAAGCCAGAGGAGCTCAGAGGTAGTGTCGGCAAGCGCACGATATTCGGCCTTTGTGCTGGAGAAGGTAACCATCATCTGCTTCTTACTCCTCCAAGAAACTAGAGATTTTCCAAGAAAGAAACAATATCCCATTGTGGAGCGTCGATCAGTAGGATCACCAGCCCAATCTGCATCTGAAAAAGCCTGCAACGCCATAGGTGTATCACACGAGAAATGAAGACTGTTAGATATAATGCCTCGTACATAACGGAGTACTCGGAGGACAGCTTTATAGTGTGTGGTTCGAGGTGCACTTATGAACTGCCTGTCAATGTGGACTATGTAGGCAATGTCTGGACGTGTGACAGTGAGATAGACAAGACTACCTATGAGTTGTCGATATAAGGTAGCATCCTGGAGAGGTTTGCCATCTGTATGTGTAAGCTTCTCGTTTGCCTTGATGGGAGTGGAGGAAATCTTGCAGTCTGATAAGCATGCTCGAGAAATGAGGTCAGCTGCATACTTAGCTTGTGATATGTGATATCTTGAAGAGAACGATGAGATTTCCAGCCCAAGAAAATATACGAGCTTGCCGAGGTCCTTCATCTCATAGTGTTTGTTGAGCTGGCTCTTCAGGTCAGAGATATCATATTCATCATCTCCTGTGATAATCATATCATCTACATAGAGTAAAAGCAGGATGTGACCATGAGAAGTCTTCTTGACAAAAAAGGCGGTGTCATATGGACTGGAGGTGAAGCCAAGATCGAACATCTTCCCACTGAATTTTGAGAACCATGCCTTCGGAGCTTGCTTGAGTCCATACAGAACCTTCTTCATACGACAGACTGTGTTTGGTGGATGCTCATACCCAGGAGGAGACTGCATATAGACTTCTGTGAGATCTCCATTGAAAATCGCACATGTCACCATCATTTTGTGTTCTCATAAGGTGACATGCCGAGATATGCGAAGACGTTGAGATGGAGGATCCCAACATCGATGACCCTTGTGCTCAATTCCATATCTAAAGAAGCAGCAGAGATGAGCACGAGCTTCCAGTTTATTTCGCTCGTGTGGCTGTAGGTGGACAAAACAGACACTCCCAAAGGCACGAAGAAGATTATAAGGAGAAGACTGACCATAAAGACATTCGTAGGGCGTTTTATTCCCTATGATTGGAGATGGAACCCGGTTGATGGTGTAGACTAATGTAAGAGCAGCTTCCCCCCAGAAGCGCTCAGAACAAGTAGCAGAGATGACCAAAGCGCGAACAGTGTCAAGAATGTGCCGATGTTTACACTCTGCACAACCGTTTTGCTAAGAGGTTCCTGGACAAGATCTTTGTATGATAGTGACATGTGCGAAAGATTTTGATGACCTTGGAAAATTGAGTTTGAATCATGTTAGAAATCTTTAGATAGACTTTGTTTAGATCATATTTGTGATTCATCAAATAAATACAGGCATATCAAGTATGATCATCAATAAAGATAACGAAATAACGCGCACCCCTCATAGATGTAATTGGAGATGGTCCCCACAGATCAGAATGAATAAGGTCAAAAGGTGCAGAAGAAATATCATTATTATTCAAAAAAGGAAGTGCATGATGTTATGCTAGCTGAAAAGAAACGCAATTACCAAGTTTATTCGAAATAGCACCTAACTGACCACTAGAAACTAATTGATGAGAACACTGTGAAGAAGGATGACCAAGACGTGCATGCCAGATAGTTGCAGAGACAATAGCACCACGAGACGGAGATGATGATGAAATTTGTAGACTTGTGAGCTCGAACAGACGTCTCGCCTTACGGCATGTCCCATAGATATGTCCCGTCATTGGATCCTGCACAGAAATAGATGAGGAAAGACTACTAAAGTTAACATCAAGACTTGAATCACATAACTGACCGACCGATGCAAAATTTAGTGATAGCTTAGGACAAGTAATGTGTTCGGTAATGACACATGGGGGTGGACACAGTGCCAGAATGAGATGCAGTAATAACAGAATTATCAACAGTGTGAATGGTAAGTGAGTGTTTAATAGGTGTGAGACGTGAAAACACAGATGAAGATGGACTCATATGGTTAGAGCATGCATAGTCAAGATACCAAGGTTTAGAAATACCTGACGCAACTAAGGAGGTATTACCAGTGTAGGCAGCAACTAACTTTTGAACCTTAGTGAGTAGAGTGGGCATATCGAGAGGCTCAGTACCGGGAGAGTTTGATGAGGCAGCAACGTTGACCTTAATTCCAAGATTTTGAGGATACTCGTATTTGGGATTCTGAGGGTAAGAACCTCGTGGCGGTGGGCCTTGTGACTTTTTCCATTCCTTACAGTGTATACCTGGTCGGGGGCATTCAGATATATGATGGTCTTTTTGCTTGCAGTAGCTGCAATACTTCTCTTTAGTGGGGAAGCTTGTTGTGGGAGAGCCCTTTTACTTGTCTTTAGGAGGACCAGCAATAGAGATAGCAAGAACAGAATCAACAGTGTTGTGATATGACATACCAGTAAGGCGGGCCCTTTCAGAAAGTAGCTCGAAGACAACAACCTGAAGCATGGGAAAAGGATCTATGTGTAGCAGTGAGCTGCAAACAGACTCATACTCCTCTCGTAGACCAGTAAAAGTACTGGTAGACCTTGAGACAACCATACCACTGAGAAAAAATGGATGAATTATGCCCATCTGTCCATTTGGGCTCAAAGGCAGCCTGTTGGTCCCACATGGCTTGTATCTCGGATAAGAACTTATCAAAAGGCTGTCCGAACTCTTGTTTCATCTGGTGAAGACGGTCCCGTACCTGGAATTGATGAACAATGTCTTTGGTAGAGTAGAGGTGTTTGAGATTCAACCAGACCTCCCTGGCAGTGTCAA
Organism: Geranium brycei; assembly: GCA_036897365.1. NCBI lineage: Eukaryota > Viridiplantae > Streptophyta > Magnoliopsida > Geraniales > Geraniaceae > Geranium > Geranium brycei. Next base: position 12,422 of record JAYMTP010000920.1, on the reverse strand, counting down.
AACGATTTATATGAGTTTTGACAAAATGAGTGGAAGTGTTTCGGAACCAGGTGAGAATTTGATTATTCTTGATGTCTCATTCTTCAAAGCGTTCTTTAAAGACTGCTTTAGCCTCGTCTGTTGCCTGAACATGCGTTGTCTTGTCACCAGAGACATATTTCCAGAGTTTCCTGCCACGAAAAAAGCTGGACATCTCCTCAGCCCATATCATGTAGTTAAAACCATCAAAAACCATAGAGATTGGCCTATAAATATCAAAATTTTCCATCTTAACAGTTAAAAAAAATTTTGCGAAAAATTAAAAACTGAAATCTGGAAAATTTTGGCGGCGGCGCGTGGGCTTCACACGCGCTGCGGGGAGGAGCAGCGAAGCTGCAGATCGGCCAGTTTCGTCCTCCTGAGATCTCACTCTCCGACGGTGTGAGCTAGAGCTGGCTGGAGAAGCACGAATCTGGACTTTCGTGGCAGATCTATTAGTGGTGCGTGACGGGGCTTAGAGGCGGCGACGACGCAAATATGCCGAACTAGAGCAGGGGAGTCGGTTCCTTCCGACGGTGACTGAATATGAGCGACGATTGAAGCCGATGAGTTCGTCCGATTGTTTGAACCCAAGAACAGAGTGTCGTGTTCTGGGCTTCGGTGGCGTGCAGTGACTTTGCAGGCTAGCCGAAGAGATCATTGCCAACTCGTACGTGCTGGCGATGAGGGTTGCTGGCCGGAGATTAAAGTCGATAGGAGATGTCGAGAGTGAGATTGATGTCGAGAGAGATTGGTACTCGTAAGGCTTGCGATCGAATACTTGTTGCAGAAGCTTGATGATCTTGATCGTGGTGGGTGTGATGATGATCGTGGTTGGTGTTGCTATGGGAGGTGTTGATGTTACATGATGGCGGTGAGTCTTGGTGTTGATGAGGGAAGGTTTGATGGTGGTAAGTGTGGAGGCCGAGGGAGGTGTTGATGGAGGAGTTGATGGGTGGGTGATTCGAGCAAGAGGGTAGAGAAAGAGTAGGATCAAAGGACCTCTGATATCATATTAGAAGAGAGACAATTGATATTGTATTCAATGTCTAATTCATATACAAGATCCTATATTTATAATACTAGAGTTACAAAGAATAGGAAATGAACCTATTTACAGAATTATGAAAGATATTAACACGGATTTCTCCAGTTAATTGAGGTGGAGGTCGTGACTTACCTAATACAATGAGTTCTTGTATGCCTTCCATTTTTACGGGTGAGAATTGTACAACACAATTTGTACGAATGAATGAGTTTGTTGATTTAAAAAAAAATCTAAATTGATAATAGAGATTTATCTTTTATTTGTAATGGGTCCATGTCAAATGGGGAAATTGTCAGAAGACAGGTGCAGCACACAGTGTCTTGACCAATGACCACATCCACGTGCGATTATTAAAGCCAACTCTGGACCGAACCGGTCATAAAACGACACCATACTTCCACACAAAGTACTAAAACGACAAGCCTTAGATAGACCCTCCTCAGCTCTTAAGGGCTGTGATCACATGCATCCAAGACCACGCTCTCAACCGTATAGATTGATTTATTAATAATGGAGAGACAAGCCAAGCCGTCAATATCTTCACACGCTCTCGAGCGCCATTTCCATATCCATAGTTCCATACCATAAGATACCATATCGATTTTGTACCTTTCTTTGATGTTAACGTTACAGAACCAATAATACGTGATATTTTTCATGTTTTAAAATACAATGTTTAATTATCCTTTGTCATGAAAATACAATAATTTACGTAGAGATGGTTTATTTATCATGAATAAGACCTTGAACTTAAATAATTACCTACATTAGGGAAAATAATGAGACAATACAGTGGCTTATTTGTCCTCGATCGGCTCCGTACTCAATCTTTATGATATTGATTTGGTCTTGTCTAAATTTTTGAAAACAAATAGTCCACGTCCCAAAATCTACTTTGATATAGATTTAAAAGTAATGTTTAAGTATTTAAAGTTCGTTTTAATACAAAATAGATATTACAACCAAAAGTTTATGGGCGGAGTTTTGGGCTGAATCGGAGTAGTTTATCAAATTCTCCTTAATTCTCAATTTATCTTTTAATTTCCTCAAATCATCTCATCTCTATATTAATGTAATACTTTGGTTTTTCTTTCCCGTGATAGTTAAGTTTTTTTCATTAATATACAATCTTTTGGTGAGTAAGAAAAAGTTATTATAATTATTTTAAAGAATAATTTAAAGAAATACATTGCTATTCATGCATTAATATTCGAGAAATTGCAAAAATTCTTCTTATAATTATTTATTGTGCACAGACTCTCTTTTTACTATATCTTTACAAAAACTGTTCCTCGCTAATGTTCATTTTTGCACCATCTAGGCAAATTCTGAAAATTAATGAAAATGTCACTCAAACGTCAAACACTTAAATGACGCTTCCGTTAATTTTCACGAATTTGTACAGATAGTGCAAATTTGAACATGAGTGACATAGAGTTTTTGCAAAAAATACAGTGAAGAGAGAGTTTGTGAAAAAAATAATTAAATTTTTTTTTTTTACAATTTTCTCTTAATATTTAAAGTGTGTGTAAAGTCACCTGCCTTTCATTTTTTTTCCTCGTCAAATCCAATTCTATTAACTTTTCATTTATTTAAGTTACTTCATTGTAAATGACTAAAATGCTCTTCTTTGTTCTTTTCTAAATTTTTTAAATCTATGTCACTTAACCCTCTCTTCATCTAACCTTCTTCGTTGGACAAATCCACCAAAACCGGCACCACGCGCCAGAGTCATGAAGCATAAGGATGAGTAAGACTTGTAAAGGAAGGATCGAAACTAGGGTCCTTCTACGGGTATCAAAGCCAAGAAAATGATGGCACTGGATCTAGTTGAGGTCATTGCCAGTGTCGAAGATGAGGAGAGATCGTTCTTGAGAGTGCCTAGTCGTGCTGCCAAATTAGGTCGGTATATTGGCGGACCCAACCGTACTGACGAATTTGGCCAGTTTGTTGGAGGACTCCGTCAAGGTCAAGTCAGCTACTTTCTTGGATAACCTTGTATGGATGAACTATGCACGTCCACCTCCGATGACTACATTGTTCTCATTTGGGATGTATGTGACTCTAACGTGTATGGTGGCGATTTTGGTGAGTTTTTTTTCCGACGAATAGGGATTAAAGAGAGAGATAATTGAGTGAGTTTAAAATTTTAAAAAACAAACATGGATATTATAGTCTTTTATAATTAATTAAAAATAAACTAAATAGAAAGTTAACGTATGAAAAAAAAGAAAATGTTAGCGGTTTTGCATGAACACTATAAAGATTAATGCATATATATATGAGAATGAAGTATAAATTAGTGTATATATGAAAGATGAGGATTACTCATATGAAAACTAAAATTAGTGTATATATGAAAGATGAGGATTACTCACATGAAAACTATTCTTGTGGTGAAGAACTATTAGTCAATCTCATCCGCTTGATTAATGAAATATGTGCTTAGATTAAATCCTAACTTGGGAAAATATATATAATGACTTGTTTTAATCTGAACCTTTTATTTTCAATCCAACGGTTGATATTGGTTATAGACACACTAAAAAGTGGATTTCATCTAAATAACCCTCTTTGTAAGATAATACTATTTTTATGTATATCAAGATCAGACAGGAAATTGTCATCTCCACCCCACCCCCAACAACCCATCACAATCCAAACTTAATATGACCCTATTGTACCATATCATCAAATCCTATTGAGTTTGAATAATTTTACCATCCCTACTTATTGTACTAACCCAAAGTCATAAGTGAAAGAAACATGAATCATAATAAAATAGGTTTGAGAAAATATTTGATAGTAGCAGCCTAGCAGGCCTTAATGACATGCAAGTGTTTCTTGATTACTATCCAAACAATATTTAGGAGGTAAGAAATGACAAATAACTATGAATGGTGAAGAAGAAATGAAATTTCGGAGTTGAAATGGAAGCCTGAGATTTGATATAAAGAAGTAATGGGCCATCCCAAACTTGAACATTATGTTCAGAAGCACTATAAATTGGAATATTACAGACCCAAAGACAACTGCAAAAAAACACTATCCAGTGGAGATCTCCTAGTGCAACAAAGTCTCTCTCAAGTTACATCCAAAATGTACCCACACCCACCACATCCCTTTATATGCTTTTCAGGCAAGAATATCAAACAAAAATAGGGGAATATTTGCAGAATGTACATCACTCTACCAAAGGGTACCTTGAAAGTTTTTCATCTCATATTAAGCTATAGAATAGAATGGCAAAGATTTCATCACATCACAACACTGCCATCTTCCTTTTGAATATGCCCCAAACATAGGACTTCTATATTTGTAAACCAATGAATCAATCTTTTATACCAGCAAACATATTCATTATGCATATATTTTCAAAATGATATTGAGCATAGACAAACAATTGTAATGTTTTTCATCAGGCTCACACCTTTTAGTTGGTTTGTTGTGGAAGAACGTGGAAGATTCAAAACGAACCGAGAGAATTAAATTGATTCCATGCCTCCTGCATAGATGCAAATGTAAATAATATGTAAAATGTCTTGTAAATAGAAGAGTTCTTATCACAGAGCACCAAGGCAATGAATGATGGCCTATATATATTTTCTAGCGTTACTCCTATATATATTGGGAAAATAAACAGAGCAGACTACACTTTAGCCAAAAGATAATTAAGTCGAAATTGCACAAGATTATTGGCACATAGCAGTATAATGCGTGTGAATGACCATGTATTTCTGGGGTTATTTTACTGTTTCTTAGAGCACAAGGCTATCATCATAAATCTTCAAAGGTGCTAATGTGAGAGAAAAGAGGACAAGCACCAAACTAATAATTATTCAGATTCCATATACAAGAACTATATTTCATCTGATATTATGACGAAAAGAGAAAGCAGACTGATGAGTCATGTTGTAAATTCAGGCTCCTCTATCATCCATAAGGTAGAAAATGAAGACATAAAGAACTCATTTGTTACTTTTTATTTTCTTTTCTGAGGAGCAGTGAGTGTGGGGCACATTCGCATATTTCAAATACCTTACTTACATTTCCCGCCATTTAAGAAACAAATGGGTAGTGGCATAGTGAGGGTCTGAATGATGTTAAGTGACAATGTGCACTACTTTATATATAATGCATCTAATCTAAGCCTCATGCAAACATTAAAAGAAAACTAACATAATTTTGCAGTGAAGAAGTTAAAGTTGGACAGTATGATGGATCCAAAACTTCTTTTTTCATTCATTGCATTGGAATTTGGAAGTAACAATTTACCAAGTTTGGCTATTTGCTAAAGGGGTCTAGAGAACACTCTATAATCTTGCTGGACTTCTCTTCTTTTTTTTGCTCACCTATAAGAAGTTTTTTATTGATGAAACCAACAAAAGTTTCCAAGTAGCAATCTAGAGCCAGCTAAGCAGTCTGAGGCTTCTCATTACAAGGTGCTATAAGCAGTCTCATAAATCTAACAAATGCAATTAGAATAACTATGTACCATATTAAAGTCAACATTCATCAGCTGACTTCTCAGATTGACATCAAGATCTGAGTGTTCCACAGTGAATATCACCTGAGGTGGTCTAGCGACTAAATGGTTTCCAAAATGTTTCCCCGCAATATTTTTTACGCTCAACAAGATTACCGTCTATATGGTTTGAGCCCTAACCTAAGATATCATTGTATGTTTGATCTAATCAACAAAGAAAAACAAATATTTGAAAGTAACTTTGACGACAAAACAATATATTACCTGCAAAATATCAAAAACTTTTTCTGCTATGTATTTTTGATGTGATGCAGCACCCTTCTGTTGTAGCTTATCCGGGTGCAGGCGGAGTAAAGCCCTTTGATATGCTCTTTTCACCGCATTTCCTTCAATTATATCAACAAGTGGTACTGGCTTCCACCCACTCTCAGGCCAAAGGATCTGCATGAAGACAATTACTAATTGGGAGGGACAAATTGTATGGAATTAACATATTATTAAGAATATTCCAGTTCATGATCAATTTCATGTTACGCCTTAGAACATATCAATTGTTAGTAGCCAGTAATTTGCAGTGCCGATGTGGTAAAAGACCATTTCATAATGTATGCCTGCTCTAACCAACAATTATGCCCACTGCAGGGGAGTACATGGATGAAACACCCGAACCTCAAGACCCAAAGTTGGATCATAATTTATTCAATCCCATTAAGAAATTAGGAAAGAGAAGCCTCTTCATACTCACATATTGTAAAGTTGACAATAGTGAGCGTATGTTGCCTTCTTTGCCATTTGACCACTTCCGAATTTTAGCATCAACAGCCTGGAATAAGTTTCACAGTTATATCATACTAGATAATTACAGAGAAGCACTGTTGGGGACATAAACATGCACATTTCACACACCTGCATATCTACATGGTCTTCACCAGGTTGTGGTTTCTCATTCTTCTCTAAGGGCAATTCTTTCATCTGCCAATAATCAAGCCAAAATAAATTACATAATGAGAAAACGCAGTTAAATTCTTATATAATAATAAAACGATATATGCATGAGTTACATGAGAACTGATGCTGCCTGCTGCTGTATGTACCACCAGCTACGTGTGTACATGGCAAGTGTGTGTATTATAGATCTAGTTTTGAGTGATCGAGAATCACATACCACGAAATCTCGTTGGAAGGACTTATTGGCATCTCCAACTACTGTCTTCGAGACATCAGGAACTGAATCTGAGATGTATACACAGATTCATTACAAGTTAAACCTTTGAAAATATAAAATACCTAGGAAAAATACTTGTCTCTGTGAATATAGGTTAGTTCAGAATAAGTAAGAATGATATCAACTTCACAAAAACCAGTAAACATGTTGCATGAGATCAGCTGAACTAAACTATGCACATAATTGGTAAATTTGGCTTATTAATTAGATAGTATGCCATACAATCCCATTCTTTCAGTCTCTAGTCTTTATACCTCCTAATTAAATCCAATCACGAAAAAAGTTAGCATATTCTATATTACCTTATATATTGTAAACCTTCTATATTGACCATAGAGTTTAACTAGGTAGACAATTTAACGTATAGGCAATAAAAGAACTGACCAGTACTTGACACTGAAGCCTTCTTTGGTTTGGAAGAAGTACTGCTAGATATATAGTTCTCGGTCTTTGAGGCAGAGTAGTGTTTGTCTGACTGTTTAAGACATTCTTCTACCTAAAACAAAAAGATGATAAGAGTTAGATAAATTTACTATTGGGGAATATGATTAGTTTGCACCCTTGAGAGATAAAGTTGCTAACATCTGGAGTAACCTTTGATTCTGTCATGGATTCATATTGTAATGTTGTTTCCTCGTTCAGATTGAACTGAAATTTCTCATCTATTCCAGCTTTGCCAAGACTTGCTTCTTTCTCTGGTCTCAAAGTTCCCTTCAGTCTAGAGCCCTGAATCTGAGAGTCAACAGCAGTTTTGGGTTTCGGTGACTCTTCCTGGTTAAATTGTTTAGCAAATTCTTTCACCTTTCCTTTCACTTTATGTCTTCCCATATTGCTTTCTGATTTCCTTGCTACACCTTTCAGATCAGTTTTATCCACGACTGTGTCGGTGAGAGCAATGTGTTTCTCTTGATGTTTCTTTACCTTTTCACTGGCTTGAATTTTTTCTACTGACTCTTCTTTCTTGATTTCATTCGTGTCTTTGCTTCCTCCAGCCTTCACAGTCATCCCCTCATTCTCTACACATGGAAGAAGAGATATTGAGTTCAAATGCATGAGGCGTTTGAGAATACAAGATTTAGAACACGACTTACCTTGTTCATTGTTTGTATCATTGAATAGAGACCGGAGAGGTTTCAGATTATCAGAATTTAGAACTCTTTTTACTACTGCGGTTTTATGAGCTTCTTTCTCTCCTTTTCCACCTACATCTACCTTAAGATGAGAGACATGTTTCACCTTCTCTCTTGCATTGTCCAGGACAGTAGCAGCAGAAACATCATCAACAGTACTCTCAACTCTGGTTGCAGTTGTAGATTCAGATAAGGCAATAACTTGTTCCACAACCACCTGAGAAGATCCTGCTCTACTATGAGTTCCTGTACGAAGAAGTGAGTCAATTTCTTTAGCATTTGCCTTTGTACCACCACTGAAGGAAGTCACATTTTCACTTGAAATCGATCCTTTAGAGCTCGATCTTGACATTGATAGCTTAGAGATCGATGGCACATTGGTTACACCCGTTTCTTTTAATCTCGAACCGTTGGATCCCTTACGAGGCATCATCAAAGGTACTCCTTTGCTAGCCCAATTGTATATTGAAAAGTGAAACTGGGAACCATGACTAGATACCTCCTGACCATTCAAACCATTTTTCAAATCCGACTTGGCCATGCTTGATTGCTTCTCATTGTCAAGTGAAACCTCCCGGGATAAAGATCTTTGGCGATTAAACAATGGAACATCATTCTTTGGCTCCTCCTGGCGTTGGCTTGAAAATCTAGACTGAGAAAGACTCTGAGAATATGAATAGCTCATTGCATCGGAAGTTTGATCCTTGTTCCTAGTTGAGGTGAGGGTAGGGGAACCAAATGTAGGAAGGTCCATCACCTTTGCAGGGAAGCTGCATCATCAAAATCAGTAGAAGCAAGTTATCAACAAACACTCACAACAATCTCATCATAACTTAACCCACAAATTCAGGTAGATAAACAATTGAAACAATCTGGATTCCACAAATTCAATCCCTAAACCTAAGACAATCCTATCTGAGTACCAAAAATGATCAAGAGAGAATATGTAACACGGTTCCCCCAAGCTCAGTCCAGATCGAGGGGTTTTCCTGATTTGCTGATAAAAAAAGGGAGATGAGTCAAAACCTGGAGTATGAAATCCCAGAAGAGTGGGGCTTGGAAGAAAAGGGATCGGCGTGGCCTCCGAAAATGTCGCTGAAGAAGTCATTGCCCTTTCGCTGCCGATTAGCGCTGTCCTCGCCGAACACTGGCTTCTCCCTCGTTCCGGTCAGCGACCCTCTGTACGGAACCGTTGCTTCGTCTTTGTCGTTGTCGCCAACACCAACACCGCCTCTAGACGCACCCGAATCGGTGACGCCGTAGCGCTGCCGCATCTCGTACATAGACGACCGCCTGGGCGGGCCGCCGAACACGTCGCTGAAATTGGCATCGGAGTTTCCGTTGCTAATATTACCTCTCTCCATTGTCAACTAATAAATACTCACTCTCTTTGCTCCGTAAAACAGACCGTTAGAGGGAGGGTGTAAATCTGGCGGGAAAACCCATCATGGAAATTGATTCATTTATTAAAATTATTCTTTTCTGGGTTGGGTGAAGCAGTTACAGAGGAGATGGAGAGAAGAATAAGCCTAAAGAGAGTGGGGTTGGGTTAGTTTAGTGGTTGGGTCTCTGAAAATTGAAGCCACAGAATGGCTGCTAGATTTGGGTTTGGGTGGATAAGAAGAACCAGTGACCAGAATATCCACAACCAACAAATATGGAAGTTTAATTGGTTTCTAGTCAATTGTCATGTACTAAGAATTGCTTATCAATTCACGTGGTGGTGGTTCATATGACAAGTTGAAGTTGTGGTCGTTTTCTGCACAGACCCCACAGGAAGAAGATGGACAAGAATTTGATGGATGCAACAGCACAGGGATATGGTAGGTCATGAACTCAGGCAATTGGATGAATGGTTATGCTTCAAAACTGAAACATCTTATAAATGAAGCAGGAAGGAAGGAACAACCTTAGCCTTTGAAAGCTCCCTTACACATGAAAATGACAAAAACCCATCTATAACCCAGTTCACAACTCTTCATTAGCTAGTTCTAGCAAACACAAATAAACAAATATGAGGATCACATGGATTCTTGGCTTATACCCTTCTCACTTGAATGCTAAGCTTGCAGATTATGAGCTCCACTCTGATACATCAAAATATTGTACACCAATACTAACAAATTTGATACTACCCGCAAACAAGTATATATCAAGATGAACCAATAGTCATTACAAGGTGAAATCAAAAGATATATCTGGTATTGCTACTTTGAAGTGAATTCGTGGAATCCTACCTGTATACTTCAACCGGTGTCGATGACCTCCAGCAAGAAATATGTTATTTTGCCAATTTGTGCATACTTCTACCATTCAGGGCCATTGGGAAAGCGATCCAGTGCATCCTGCTTGCCATTGATGTAAAATTCTACCACTGCTTGCATTCTTGGAAGTTTATCCGGATGGTAATTTATATGAATTATTACTGGCTTCAACCTTTTGAGCTTACCATCTTTCCTCACTTTTTTTAAGAGGACCTTACTGTTCATAAACAGATAGAAATCCATAGTTCTCTTGGAAGCGTGAAACCCGTCATACCCGGGATGCGATGGGTAAAAGAGCTCCTCATTGAAAACTGCCTGGTCCCATGAGTTTGGCTGTCGGGAAAGATGACTTGTCAAGCGATCCGGGAGCTCAATTGAAGCAAGTACTGGCCTGATGTAGAAGAAACCAGAGTTGAATATCGAGCCCAACCCATGGCAGGTTCATCAAAGACGTTGTCATAACCATAAGCTGTGATGTTATCATTTTTTCTTATCAGCAACACAAAAATCTTTATTGATGAAAACCAAACAAAAGCTCCCAATGAGGAAGCTAAAGCCAGTTAAAAAACAACAAAGATAGAGATGAGAACAAGAAGATAGAAAAAAGAAAGTAAAGAAACTAGCAAACATAAGCAGCTATTTGATAATCAGGGGGCTCAATTTTTTGAGGCGAGCTTAGCTGTGATGTTACCATGGCCATCGGTCATGGACTCCACATCTGAATCCCGATAGAGATGATCGAATGGGTCCTGCAAGTACACTATATCAACATTCCGAGAGAAGAACAATGTAGCCCAGCTGCAAGAACTCTCTCAAGATGCGGAACTTCAATCCAGAGAAGCGTGGTTACCCCCTGTCTTGGCAACCGCGTCAATACCCGTGTCTGAATCTCTTTCGTATACAGGTACATCATTCAATTTGCAGAACTCTGCAATATGATTATCTAATGCTACAACCAAATAATTGGTTATGCCAACTTTTTTTTATGCTGGTAAACCAAACCTCCAACATGCTCCGCACATTTGAATTTGCAAGTGCAACGATTAGCTCTTTCCTGGTAGCAACCTTCTCCAAGACATTTCCCAGTCTCGGGTTCACAGATTCATCGGGAATCACAGTTGGGTTAGTCCTTAAACCCTTGACTGTACCAAATGGCCCCGCTTTGTGCTGTTTGCCCAATGCCATGAACTGCTTCTGTGCATTATCTGATCCTTGTTCAGCCAGCCTTAATTGTTTGGTTAGCTCCCTAACTTGCTTCATCAGTGCAGCATTCTTGTCTGACAGATACAATATCTGATTTTAGCAAATTAATCCGTTCTGGTGACTCGCATGAGGAAGATCCAGGCTAACAAACATACAAAAGGAACAATAAGATTCTGTATTACTCCTAACCACAACGTAGCCATGCTATAACATTACCGCTAATTAATAGTTAACAACTAACTAAACTTTCGATATCTACATTGTTCCTTTATGTTCCAGCTGAATGTGCACAGTCATGGAGTGCTATATAGTTTTACAAAAAACATCACAGGTTAGCTGCAGAGGCACTGCTATGACAGAAGTAAATACAAACAATTTGGGACTAATTATTTAGGAGAATTTCTATATCTACTCTCTATCGACCGTCTTCTATGGAAAACTTAACAACCCATGAATATAAAAGCCTCGATGTTGATAAAATTGATTCAAGTTAAGGAAATCTCGGCACAAACATGAAATGATTGTTGAAAGCCAAAATGTCAAAACCAGATATAGAAGAGGCAAAGCAGAGTCACTGGAAGTTCATAGAGAAGCATACCGATCCGAGTGATTGGGGTTGACTGATAAGGGGGTGAAGAAACCCTAGATCAAGTTACTCTATTATCACTTGGGTTGGGAACTTGCAAGAACATTTTGTAGAATAAATCTGATATTAAATTCAAACCATTTAATAGTTTAAAATTATGGGTAGTTGAATGCCATCAACGGTCCACAAACACTTAATTTACTTATAGTTTATTTTTATCATTTGCACGTATGTCCATTTAAAATTGGGTTAACTACACTTTGTCTATATTAAAGTAGTTAGTTTTATGCTTTACTACAATTAAATCAGTTAATTGTGTTTTTTTTACACTTTATGGTATTAGATTAAATTTTAGATGAAATTTTTTATTTTTAAAAAGAGACCAAAATATTCCTAGGGTCTTCTTCCCCAACAAAGACCAACCTCCACTCAAATCCGGTCAGACCGGTTTAATTATTAATA
>JAYMTP010000919.1:0-27862 GCA_036897365.1 Geranium brycei | reverse complement strand
TCATTACCCTTACAAATTGTTATGTCCACATGTGAGTTCGAAGTCTCACATCGGAAAAGTATGAGATATAAGAATAATTTATATACACATTAGACTCAAGATTCACAATCTATTCTTTTAGGTCAGAGGTGAGTTTCAATGTGTATGCGACATTTTCTTGTGGTGTGCTCCTTCTTGGTAAGGTCCGGTTCTCCCCAAAAGTGGTATAAGAAGTTTGGTTCAGTATACTCTCCTAGTTAAGTGGGATGAGTATTCCTATAATTAGTAAAACCAGAACCATAATCAGCTCCTCTCATGACAATGCTCATATAGAATGAAAAGGGACCTTGCGAAATCGAGTAGGCCAAGGAAAGTATGAGATAATGAGAAGCCAGCTCGATGTGATGAAACCTAATGTGAAGGGGGGCATGTTACATCCAAATATGAGTTCAAATGCTCGATGTGATGAAACCTAATGTGGAGGGGGAGATGTTACATCCAAATATGAGTTCAAATTCTCACATCGGAAGATTACGCTTATAAGAAGTGTTTATATACACATTGGACATGATAAGCTTTCTTGGGTCTAATGTGTATATGAGCTTTCTTGGGTGCTCATCATATGTAAGACCCGAATCTTCCCAACAATTGTGTATACAAATTTCGCACCAAAACTCATTCATTTGTTAACCAAAACCAAAAAGGGCATGCGAGAATCGAGACTCACATATTGAAAACAAGATAGTCCTGGGCGGAGGCGAGCTGAGACGCCGCCAGTGCCGAAGGGCCTGAAACATGGGAGGTCGTGAAGCGGAGGTTCCTTGTCGAGTTGGAGCCTTAAACTAGAGTGGCATGGAGGGCTTTGAGCTCTACCGCCTTGGAAATGGAGGCTTGGAGCTCCTGCCTGCTCACCTCCTCTTGATTTTTATAAGTAGCCATTAACGAGAACAAAAGCAAGAAACATAGAACAACATGACTCAGAGAGAATTTTATATGATCGTATCCAACAGTTGGATTTGGTTAGTGAAGGTGGAGACGATGATGATATCTTGTTTGGGGTCTTTGACAATCATGAATGCTTGGGGCTTTGTCTTCTTCATTGATTTCTAAGGCTGCAACGGCAAGCTGCCGGCGATGGTACATATTGGGAGAGGTGCATGTGGTGGAGAGATAGGAGAGTGACACATATTTGAAAATTTAAAAACAAAAGAGGGGCAAAATCAGTATTTGACATTAAAAAATTACAGTGTGGAACGGTGATAAATTTGTTGGTTTGGGTCACCTACGAAATTAAAAAAAACCTTTACGTGTACGTAGACGAAAACATGTGAACCTACATGCAATTACCCATAAATTGTAAGTATTATGAAGCGATGACCAATGACTATTCGCGCCAAAATCGAGTAACATACCAAATGAATAGATCTCGACATAAAGGTAGAAAATCTCTCATGCATTTAATATCATTTAAACCCAGCAACGAGCGATCACGAACCAACAACATACTTACCAAAACGGATACAAAAAGTAGAGCGGACATTACATATTATACGTTATAATGCTGACAATCATACAATACATATTGGGTAATGACATATTACGTGACCAACAATAATAAATTATACACCGAATATTGACGTATTACAATTTCAACCATTAGGAACAAAATCTTCAGAAACTCCAAATAATAATATACACCAAATGGCTGAATTGACCTTGTAAGATATAATTTTATTATCACTTTGTCATTTTCATTTGAATTACAAGTTTGTCACTTTTGTTTAAATTTAAATGTAATCTAAGTCAATTATTTGATAAAGAAATAATTTTATTGAGTTTTTAGTTTAGCATGTGGATTTTAGTGGATTACATTGCTAGGGTTTGGTATGTGTTCATTTTTATAAATGATTGACAAATTTACCCTTAAATAACACTAAGGTGCATCAAATCATTAATACATTTTCTTTACCCATTTACTACATGCAATAAGATATACATTATGCTTTTTAACTGAAAAGACAATAATAACCCTTGTAAAATAGCCAAAATACCATGTGCAATATGGTAATTATGGCATTTTAAAGCTTCATATAAATGGTTGCAGATGTTCTGGTAAATATTCTCGCGTCGTGCAAGATTAGCTCCTCTCTCTCTCTCCTCTCTAGACCTTTTTTTTCGTTTCTCTCTCTAAGCCCAACTCTGGTTCTGGGTTTCGGAGGATTCGGTTTCTCGGTGGCTCAGATCCGGGTGCTCCAGGTAATTCACCATCTCTGCAACTTCACTACCATTTTTGAAAAATTGGCGCGTATTCGTGAAATCATGGTAATGAGGGCTTAAATTTGGAGTTTCTTCGGGTTTTTCGTTGATGGGTATTGTGTTCCTGCTTCGATTTATGCTATGACGTCGCGGTTTTCATGTGGGTACTTGTTGGCCTTAGTGTTTGAGTTGAGTGTGGTGTTTTAGTTTGGTTTATTTTGATTTTCTGCTCGTATAGTGCGGTTGTGATGCGTTTTTGTGTGTATTGGTTTCTTGGTAATGCGTGTATTGGAATTTAGTTATGATGTTCGAGCTCAAGTTATATATTTTATTTCTTTAACTTGTTTGTAGTTTTTGTACATTGATTGTATTTATCTGTGTATTTATGTACGGTTAGGGTTTGTGTAGAATTATGTGTACCTTGTTGTAGAATTATCTGTGAATAGCTGGGTTAGGTACTTGAATCATTTGGCTCGAGTTGTGTGAGTTCTGGTTTATGTTACTGTGTGCCGATTTTTATGAATAAGGTTACTTTTTGTTTGCCAAGTAGAAAAATGAGCAGCTTGGTCGAGAGGCTTCGGGCTAGATCAGACCGAAAGCCTATCTATAATATAGATGAATCGGATGATGAGGCCGACATTGATCCCAAGAAGGTTGGGGCAGTTCAGGAGAAGTTCGAAAAGATAGTGAGAGAAGATACGGTTTGTTTTCTTTTCCTTTCCCTTTCCCTTCCCCTTCTTGTTTATTTCTTTTTACTGCCCATACGATCAGATTGTTTGTTGATATGAAAATGGTTCTGAATTGTTCAGAAGAATAATAGTATTCACACTAGTGAGTATGGAACCCAAACCCATCATTTCATGTTTCTCCCCCTCATTTGACAGATATATCATATATGACTTGTTACAATTTGATGTATGGTTAGTTAACCCAAAAACAAGATAAATCTGTTGTATGGCTAATTATTTTTTCCGTCACATCTGATCTGTGTACTTGTTTCCAATCAAGAGAAATAATTTATCCACAAATCTATTATATATACATTCACGAGATAAAAGGCATCCGTGCGTTTCCAATTCACCGTGTAACAAATTTGTTGGTCAATGTACACTTGCATCATGTACATTGTACATTCATTTTTTGGTAAATGTCACGTGATACTCATTTTTTCCTATGAATAGTAGATTATTAGTGTTTCAAGGTCACTTCTTGGCAAACACAATTTACATTTAGCAGATGTCTTGCACAAAGAGTAATGTAATGTTTTTAGTTGTGCGGTTTTGCACTGGACTGTTAAAATAACAGGATAGAAGCTTGAGTTGATTTCTTGCTGAATACTTTCATTAATGGTTTAGTAGATGGTCGATGAAATTAACTTGCACTCTCATTTTAGACGATTTTATTGGAATGTTTATAACAGGAAGTTGTGACAAAGTCCTTTTTGATATAGTGGAAAATGAATCTTTGTTGGTTCTGGCATGTTGCACAACATACTCTTATTTTAATATATTTTGGAAACTGCCATTTCATCATCTATGTCTCTT
This sequence comes from Geranium brycei, assembly GCA_036897365.1. Classification (NCBI taxonomy): domain Eukaryota; kingdom Viridiplantae; phylum Streptophyta; class Magnoliopsida; order Geraniales; family Geraniaceae; genus Geranium; species Geranium brycei. The sequence continues at coordinate 24,083 of JAYMTP010000919.1, read as the reverse complement.
AATTCTTTTCTGTTTTCCATAAATAGAAGGATAGCTCATGTCAGGCCTGTGGAGAAAGCGACAATCTCCTGTCTTGTGAAACTTGTACTTATTCTTACCATCCAAAGTGTTTACTTCCACCACTCAAAGCTCCTCATCCTGAACATTGGAGGTGTCCTGAATGTGTATGTTACTTGACATATTTGGAACTTTTATTACTTATCTTGGAATTGTTCCTGCATTGTGCTTTGAAAAATGAAAACAGTTGAGTAGAAATATGATTGTCTGTGCAGGTAAGCCCCTTAAACGACATAGACAAGATACTGGACTGTGAAATGCGGCCTACTGTAGCTGACGATAGTGATGCCTCTAAATTGGGCTCAAAGCAAATATTTGTAAAACAATATCTTGTGAAATGGAAGGGATTATCTTATCTGCATTGTATATGGTAATAGTTAGCTATATCTATATATATTATATCTTTTGGTGGCAGACTCTGCCTGTTCTGCTACTTGTTTCCATGTAATGATTTTTATACATTCCAAAACTATTCTTAACGTTTATGGTGGCCTTTATGCTACCTGTTATAATATTTTGCCGGGTTGCATGGTCTGGCTAATTACCTTATTGTTCGATTACTCCCATATTCGTGTCAGTGTTTTTCTCCATGTTGTGCATTTTATAAGGCTCATATACCTGCTATCTATTTTTTTTCTCCTCAGGGTACCAGAGAAAGAGTTCCTAAAAGCTTTCAAGTCTAATCCTCGTCTGAGGACTAAAGTAAACAATTTCCATCGTCAAATGGCATCAACCAATAAAGTTGAGGATGAGTTTGTTGCTATTCGACCTGAATGGACTACTGTTGATCGAATTATTGCTCGCAGGTTACATCATCCTTACATATTTTATCATTGCAGAACTCAAACTTGAAAGTAATGTCATTGTGTCCTTAATTTGAATTTCTTTGTGCTAGTTCATACTTCATAGTCAGCCCTCAAATATGGAACTAAGTTCCCATGAAGGCCAGAAAGTTTGTGTCAGTTAAGTCTGAGAAAGGGGGAAAGTAAAAACATAAAATTGTACAAGGTGTTTGAGGAGCAGCTCTGTCCAATTAGCTTATGGCACAAAAACGATGTTTATTTTTCACCCCATCTTGCTCAGCTTTGATGCAGTCTTGTCAATAAGATAGTAAAATGCCATGAGATGCATTGAACTATTGCAACCGTGCCTTCTCCATTGAGCTGAGCCTGCAATGGAGTTTTCTTTTGAAACCAGAATTGAGCTTTCCTTCTCCTGCTTCGATTTGATCATCTTATCCACTTTAAAAAAAGTTCCACCATAAGCTGTGTGTATTGCATTCAGATGCGCCTGATGCCTATTGGTTGACTGTCTCACTCAGTCCCATATATAATCCAATGCATTAGGTCATTATGGCTTCTTGCTTTCTTTTTATCTGGGGTCTACTTTTCTTATTTTATGCTGCTTGGATGCAAGTTCTCTAATAGGAACTTCACATTGACCAGAAAAATGAGCACCTTTTTTAAACTGGTAAACCATGCTGCACAAAATGATGTATGATTTATACAGATGTACATAATTGTTAGATGAATGGCCATTTTTTTGTTTCTGATGAGTGACCTTGTGATATATTTTGTTTTGATTTGCTATTCGGCTTGTTATGGAGCTTGTGAAGTATCAAACAGTAAGACTACTTAGTTGGAAATAATTGACTGTTGAGAAGGCAACTGATTGTTCAATGCTGCAGGGGTAATGATGATGAGAAAGAATATCTTGTGAAGTGGAAGGAACTTCCATATGATGAATGTTATTGGGAGTTTGAATCAGACATTTCTACCTTCCAGCCTGAAATAGAAAAATTCAGAAAAATTCAGTCTAGATCTCGCAAATTGGCTTCTAGCAAGCAAAAGAATAGTCTCCAAGATGCTTCTGAATCTAAGATGAAACATAAAGAATTTCAACAGTACGAACAGAGTCCCGAATTTCTTACTGGAGGTATATTGTATTCCTTCTGCAGCTTGGCTTGGTGTTATATGTTCGATGGATATTTATTTATCATGTATATCTGAGTGCTTTATGGTGTAAATGAAGGTTCACTACATCCATATCAGCTTGAGGGTTTGAATTTCTTACGTTTCTCATATTCGAAACAAACACACGTGATACTTGCGGATGAGATGGGTCTTGGTATGCTCTGTTACTTCTTTCTTCATTTTCTAAAGGAATTCTTTGCATTGTGATGATTGGTAGTTGCAATGGCTTTTGGTTTCATTTGGTTGCAGGTAAAACTATCCAAAGCATTGCTAATCTGGCATCTCTTTATAAAGAGAACCTCACCCCACATTTAGTTGTTGCTCCACTTTCAACATTGCGCAACTGGGAACGCGAATTTGCTACTTGGGCACCTCAAATGAATGTTGTACGTACATGGAAGTATGTAATTTATATGAACACTGATGGAGAAATATTATCCTGAAAGAAAGTTCAATTGCTGCAGGTTATGTATGTTGGCTCTTCTCAAGCTCGTGCTGTTATAAGGGACTACGAATTTTATTTTCCAAAAAAGCATAAGAAGATGAAGATAAAGAAAAAGAAATCAGGTCAAACTGTGGGTGAGAGCAAGCAGGACAGGATTAAATTTGATGTCCTTCTAACATCATATGAGATGATTAATTTAGACTCACTATCACTGAAACCAATAAAGTGGGAGTGCATGGTAAGGTTTTGTAACTTGAATAAATTGCAAATGCTCATTTCGTGACTGCTGCTTAATGCTGATATATGTGTAGATTGTTGATGAAGGTCATCGTCTCAAAAATAAGGATTCAAAGTTGTTTATTTCGTTGAAGCAGTATTCCAGCAGACATCGTGTGCTTTTGACAGGAACTCCTCTTCAGGTTAATTATAATAACTTTGCTGGCATATTTCAAATCATTAACTATCTGAATGACATTTATGAATGCTATACTATGGATGGATGTTCTGTACTTCTCAACTTTACATTTTTTCGTTATCCTATCCTTTTGATTATTTTATGAGTTCATATAACATGTAGTAATCTTGTGGATTGTCTATGGAGGTGGGGGATTCTGTTTTTCATGATGCAATGCGGTTTTGTGGCATGCACTTTCATGGATGGCTCTAAATTAACAATGGGCCGGACTTGAATTGGTTGTAAATGTGAACGCCGATACAAGTTTACTCGGACCAATACATATGCCTTGGACAACTTACCTTTTTCTATTAATTCGTGTCAACTATTGTGGCTTGTTTCGTACGCATGATTTTAATTATTGAACAAAAAATGCATCAGAAATAATTTCTAAAGGCCATATCATCTTTCTAAGGTTTGAGAGAAAATGTATACTATTTGGCAATTTGTACCTGAAGAACTTGCATGCTCCATCTCAGATTTTAGATTGCATAGAGTTTTGTTAAAGAGCCATGCTTTTCGTAATAATACCTTTTATAGTTGGTATACTTCAATTTAATACTTGGACTGATTATAAGTTTAGATGGAAATGCTGTTTTCATTAGCTGTTAAACTTGTTACTTATTTTATCACTTCCGTGTCAGTAACTTTATTTTGTAAATTGTTATAGTGGAATATTGAATTGGTTGGATACATTGTAGTCACTGTTGGCTGCGATCTTATGGGAATTCATTGATCTGTTTTCAGAATAATCTGGATGAACTTTTCATGCTTATGCATTTCCTTGATGCTGGAAAGGTAAAAATCCTGTCTGCTTTATGGAAGATTCTTTCAGTTCTTGTTATACTTATTTGTAGATAAGTTGCACGAAAGATTTGTTTCTCAGGGTCAATGTTGAAATACTTGCAGTTTGGGAGTTTAGAGGAGTTCCAGGAGGAGTTCAAGGATATCAATCAAGAGGAGCAGGTGTCAAGGCTTCATAAAATGTTGGCACCACATCTCCTAAGAAGTATAAATCTCAATTTTACTATGAATCTATGATTAAATGGTTTTCGTTGTTTGGTTGCCTTATTATACAAGGAAATAGTATATTGTTGAGGATTTAGGTTTGTGCTTTCTTATAGTAAAATAGTATACTGTCTATCGTTCCCATTGTTTTTATCCCTTACATTAATATAATTTTAACTTGAATTTTGGATGCAACTGCAGGGGTGAAGAAAGATGTCTTGAAGGAGATGCCTCCTAAAAAAGAACTCATTTTACGAGTTGATTTAAGTAGCAAACAGAAAGAATACTACAAGGCTATCCTGACTCGGAACTATCAGCTACTAACTCGCCGTGGTGGTGCTCAGGTGAATTTGCATGCTTTTGTGAAACAATATTTTATTACTGTATCTAACTCCCAAGATTGGTTGAATGTTTGTCGTGCCAGATTTCCCTTATCAATGTGGTTATGGAATTGCGCAAGCTTTGTTGTCATGCTTATATGTTAGAAGGAGTTGAACCAGACATCGAAGATGCAAAGGAAGCCTACAAGTAACTACAAAAGTCTTATACTTGTTATATCCAGTAATTTTGTCTTTGTATGAGGACTGTTTTCTCGGTTCATTTGTTCTGCAAGTTTCATGTTGCCTTATAAAGTCGATATTGCGCTGTCTTTCTTTTCATAGATGTGGGAAACTATTTATATTTGGTTATCAATTCAATTGTTTTCTGACTTCTCTTTTATGGTTTTGATAGGCAGCTTGTGGAGTCTTCTGGAAAATTGCAACTCTTAGACAAGTTGATGGTGAAACTCAAAGAGCAAGGACATAGAGTTCTCATCTATACTCAATTTCAGCACATGCTTGACTTGCTAGAAGATTATTGTTCTTATAAGGCATACTATCTCTATTCTTCAATGCATTTTTTTTGTTGACGGACTACCGATGCTTATAGGTAATTTAACTAGTCATTTTATTGATTTTCAGGAATGGCAATATGAACGGATAGATGGCAAGGTTGGTGGAGCAGAAAGGCAAATACGAATAGATAGATTTAATGCCAAAAATTCTTCTAGATTTTGTTTTCTGCTCTCTACAAGGGCAGGAGGCTTGGGCATAAACCTTGCAACTGCTGACACAGTTGTTATATATGACAGGTGAAGTTATTATTGCATTATGCATCTAAAAAGATGAATTTGCATGGTATTAGTATTACTGTCAACGAATTGCATAGTATAGTGAAATTGCACAGCATAAATATAATATACGTGCGCCAAAAAGCCAGCTCCTCATTTTATACGTCATTTTATTCATATGGTTTCCTGGAAACATACCATGGAAGTTTATTATGACTTCTACTGTTGCCGGCAATTTAACCCTTAAGGTGTTATTTTGTACTTCTATAATGTTAACCTGATACTTGAACCGTTGAATATATAGTATTCACTATTCTAATATGTCCAGTCTTTCTCTTACACACAAAATGGATTTTGCTGACAACATTTCCTCCTGTAGTGACTGGAATCCCCACGCAGATCTACAAGCAATGGCCAGAGCTCATCGACTTGGACAGACCAACAAGGTTGGATTTTATTCATCTGTAACTCCCAGGCAGATTGTATTTGTCCTTTTGATTGATTGCCTTAATTAGAGCAAATCATTTTGGTGTTGCAGGTGATGATATACAGACTGGTTACAAGAGGAACCATTGAAGAAAGGATGATGCAGATGACCAAAAAGAAAATGGTTTTAGAACATTTAGTAGTAGGGAGGCTAAAGGCCCAAAACATTAACCAGGTGTGCATTTTAACTCGTAAAAATTACATTATATTAGTCGTGCATTATTGGGAAAGAAATCTAATCACGAAGGTGTGACATGGTTAAAAGTTATTGTCTACAAACTTGTTTTGTAGCACATTCCTTTGTTTACTGGACCCTTCCTCCCGAGCATCTGAATGGATGTCATTACTAAACTGTTATGTTATGTCATGCTTTATTAATTTTTTAGTAACTTTGCTGTGTGTTTTATTTAGAAGTTTGTTAGTAATATGTTGGATTATTTAATCAAAATTTACTTGAGCTAATTAATTTGACTGTTCTACTTCATTTTGCTGTTTTCTTTCTTTTATGCTCATTAGATCACCACTCAAATTTTGAGTCGAAGTGGTATTGATGTATACAAGGATGAAACATTATTTAACTACTGATATTGAAATTTGACGTGAAATGGAATTTTAATTTATTTTAGGAAGAGTTGGATGACATCATTAGATATGGCTCAAAGGAGTTGTTTGCCGAGGATAATGATGAAGCTGTAAAATCTCGCCAAATTCATTATGATGATACCGCAATAGACAGGCAAATTTAGTTTCTGTGGTTCTCTTGGTACATTAATATTTAAATGTTCTTGCTTAATATCGTTAAAATTTATCACGTTCCTTTTCTAGATTACTTGATCGTGACCGAGTTGGAGATGAGGATGCAGCACCTGAGGATGAGGAGGAAGATGGATTTTTGAAAGCTTTCAAGGTACTCCACTCATATGGGATGCAAGTTCATTTTCTGCACATTGTTTTCATGAGAATTAAGAATGCTTGATTATATATTTGGAGTATGGTTTATGATTGTTATATCCACTTATGCTATACTCATCTGAACTCAATGACAAACTCAACAATGCTTTGTAGGAGGGAGGGGATGCATTTGCTCCCATCTTCCCTATGTTAAGATCTGCAGAATATTCCTGTATATTAGGTTTAAATACTTTGCTCTCCCCTGGACTGTCAGTTTTGCAACACAAGTCCTTGATCTTGTTTTCTTTTAGTTGAGCCAGCCTCTGGACGTGAATAAACTAATTAGTATAATAACAATGATTCAAATTTTGCTTGATATCTTGACACTGTTTCGAGAATGAATAGCATGTAGTTGCTATTCTAGTTGGTAAATTACTTTGATGTGTGTTGTTATTATTGCTCAGAAGACTATCTATCTTAATTCAATTTTTTGGCATACAGAAATGTATAATGTCACGGTTTATATGTATGCATACATATTGCTAAATATATAAAACTAGATGTTGGTATACTCTGGTCCTGAGTCGTTTCAATGGTAAAATTGAAAATATCACGGAAATGGTATTGACAACGGCAGTCACTACACAACATTTATGTCACATTCTTGAATTACCTTCCATAGACCACAATCTCTGCACATATGTGCATACCAAAACTGTATAGATTCTTTAAATCCTAATATTTTTACAAAATTGACATTTTTATAAAAATGAAAGCATATGCAACAAAGTTACTATTTAATAGTAAGCAGAATCTTATCTTATCACACTTTTTATTTCTGGTCATTTCTCTTGTGGCAAGAGGTGTTACCTTATTTGACCAGTTTTTTTCCTCCCTTCAAAAGCAATCAACTCTAAAGCATTTCTTGGAAATAAGTGTTTTTTCTATTTCATTTATAAAATATAATTTTCAGTCATAAGATAGTCATGTAGGTCACATTTTATATACAGTTTTTGCAAATTTAGAATTTTAAGATACAGTATGTTTTGGAAATGTAAATGTGATTTTTTTGAGCATGTGAAATGGTAAAGCAAACTAGATTTGATTCTGAGTCCACAGTGATGCAAGAATCCATGTGGATCATTGATTCATTCACATGCTAGATTCACTAATAGATTTGCAAGGGTCATCTTATGACAACTGTGCCCTAACTTGACTCTTATAGCGTTCTTTTGTTGATATGTATTCTGATGTTTGCTACGGCTTGGTGTTTCAATATATATTCTTCTAATAATTATAAATGAATATTGTATGCTATAGGTGGCAAATTTTGAATATATTGATGAAGCCAAGGCTGTGGCAGAGCGCGAACGAGAAGTCCAAAGGATAGCCATGGAGAATAAAGCTTCTATAAGTAGCAACCCAGAGAGAACTAGCTACTGGGAAGAATTGTTGAAAGACAAATTTGAAGAACACAAGGTGGAAGAGTTCAATGCCTTAGGCAAAGGAAAACGAAGCCGGAAACAGGTATTGCAGTTGGGTTCTTATGTGATAAAAGCATGTTACTTCATCGTGGTTGCAAGATTTAGTTTCCATAGTTTATTTTCTTTTTGCAAATTTTACTATAATTATTCCTGTACGTATCTTCATACCCTATTCTTTATATTTGCTCCCATGTTAATATATTTTAATCAATATCTAAATGCAATATATATATAATTTTATTTTTTACCTATAAGTGTGCTTAACTTGATCTCTTGCATTTCTTCAGATGGTATCTGTTGAAGAAGATGACCTAGCTGGTCTGGAAGATGTAAGCTCTGATGGTGAGGATGATAACTACGAAGCAGATTTGACAGATGGTGAAACAAGTGCATCTGGCACAGGTGTTCTATCTGGGAAAAGGCCTCACAAAAAGAAATCTCGTGGTATCCTGTCCACCTTCAAGTGTTTTCTTATGCTAAAAACAAGAGCTGATAATTGCATTTTTCTCATATTGGCTCTTTTGCGAACAATTTATTGCAGTGGATAGCATGGAGCCCCTTCCTTTGATGGAAGGTGAGGGGAGATCATTCAGAGTACTTGGTTTCAATCAAAACCAGAGGGCTGCTTTTGTACAGGTTTTGATGAGGTTTGCTTTTAGATTTTCAACTCTTGTTGCTCTATTTATATCCCTATATTCATGCTTCTCTGACTACCATATACCTACTTTATTTGGTGCTGCAGTCTATAGATTCATTGGCATTATAATTTGACTTTTATTGTGCTAATTTGACCTGTTTTCGTTTGTATACCAGGTTTGGGGTAGGGGAATTTGACTGGAAAGAGTTCACATCGCGTATGAAGCAGAAGACATTTGAAGAGATTCACGAGTAAGTGTACAATGACCTTTGTGTTATTGAAGGACTGCATCTTTTGGTAATGTGTCATATTACTGCTGTGCATACTTTCCCTTCCTCCTGTAAATAACTAGGTTATATGCATATTTTTTTTTGATGTATGACAATTCTTTTTACCAGATATGGGAAACTTTTCTTGATGCACATTTCTGAAGATATAACTGACTCACCGACCTTTTCAGGTGATCCTAACTGCATTTATTTCTTATCCGCTTCCGCAGAAGCAATATTTTATTTTGATATTTATTTGTTGGTGTATTATTAATATCTAATTGCTGAACTGGTTTGATTGTAGACGGTGTTCCGAAAGAGGGCCTTAGGATTCAGGATGTGCTTGTTAGAATTGCAACCCTGCTCTTGATAAGGGACAAAGTAAGTTCTTTCATGATCATAGTCTAAACTTTGCTTTTATCCTCCAATCTTATGAGGGTTGATAAGCAAGCAGTTGTTTCTTTGAAGATTTTTATTTTTATCACAGCTCTTGTTTTGTGGAAGCATACTTAAATATTCCTACATAACCAAAGTTAGTTAGCTTATGCTGATTCATGTTAACTGGTTGAGTTAATTTACGCCATTTTAGAATCTGGAGGGTGTGCCAGTTGTATACAGCTTTTTTCATTTAGTATGAATACACATGGAGTGGGATTTGTTTGGTGTATGCTTTCTGGATTGCCTTGCTTGAATCCACATTATTGCAGATTCACTTTTTCCTCTTTCGTTGTCTGTTATGGAAGCCTCTGTTGCTGCTGGGACGGTTTCTTGCCGTGCTCATGGGTGTAATTTGCTTTTGTTTCCAGTTTCCACTTACACGCCATCTATATTTGATACTGTCTTCAGCAATGTTATTTTCTCTGCTGGAAAAAAACATCTGAACTGCATAGGCATAGATTTTTGTGACTCTTAAATGTCACCTATTTCCTTGTGGAGTGCGCTTGGTTTTATTGTGTTCCGTTTTTTGCCATATAAGACATTAGTGTGTGCATTCTTATAGCAAGCATATTGTCTTCCACACAGCAATTGGGTTGATAAATTACTTTTTGTGTGCTGAACTTATCATTTTGCTCTTTTACCTTGATACTTGTGCACTAATTACTGTGTAATGTCTTTTTACCAAAAAATTAGGTGAAGTCTTCATCAGAAAAGCTCAGCTCCCCCCTTTTCACCAATGACATTGTACTGCGCTATCCAGGGCTGAAGGGTGGAAAATATTGGAAGGAGGAGCACGATTTGCTATTGCTACGTGCCGTGCTCAAGTTTGTATTCCCTTTTAGTTATTTATTTTTGTTGTTATATACTCTCAGTCCCAAAATAAGTATCACACTTTCATATTTCCATAGTTCCACTTTTAATTCTAGTTAATTGATTAGGCATAAATTAGTTATGCAATGTGGGTAGTGGGAACACGGGTGCTCATGGGTAAAGGGTAGAAAGTGAAACACTTAAACTTGAATGCTTAATTTTGAGATATATGAGAACATATTTTGGGATTAAGTACTTCTTGTTTCTTCAATGGTAATGATTTCATTCCCGCATCTTGTCAAAGCATTACATCTTGGATGTGGATTTTAATTTAGGATGAAGTACTTCTCTTGCTTCCTCAATGGTAGTGACTTCATTCCTGCATCTTGTGAAAACTTTACATCTTGAATATGGACTATAATTTAGGATGCAGTTCTTGTTTCGTCACTATTCAGTAATACGTTTGGGTTATAATAATAGTTTGAACCAAGATTTAAGGCTGATTAAATGGTATATACAATATTAAACCATTTGCTTTATCATCGAATTATTGAAGGTGAATCAGGGAAGTTGTGGTACATCCATGTTTGTCTATTACACGTGTATTATCAGCCATAACCGCAAGTTGGTGGTGGGTTGCATCGATCGATGCTTTTCAACCCACCATTATATTTTCCATTCTCCATCTTGTTCTGGAGCACAGTTATGCTTCATAACCGTTTGCCCTGTTCTCAAGTGCTGAACTTATTACTTATGAGGTCTAGTTTCTGTAGACTGTAGTGTACCAATCTTCTGTCAGCATACTAGCCATTTTCCTGTTTAATGCAACGATAGCAGGAGGGTATATGAATATATCATTCTCTTTATGAACTTATATCCACGTGGCAAGAGCTTAATATTTTTGTATGCATGTCTATGGTGGGGTTGGGCTGTGCCCTTACCCTTTGAATTTAGTGTATGTGTACTGAGTTGGATATATATGTTGCTTTATTTGGTAAGAGTCAATGGCTTACAACCATTTATTGTGAAACTTCCTAGTTTTTCGACTTATTTTTCTATTTATTGAATCCTAGGCATGGCTACGGAAGATGGCAAGCTATTGTCGATGACAAGGAGCTAAGGCTCCTTGAATTAATTTGTCAAGAATTGAATCTCGTTGCCATAAATCTACCCCACGCTGGAGGACAAGCTGCCTCTCAACCCCAAAATAGTACTACTGCAGATGCTCTTGGCAATCAGTCTACTGTAAATGGTAGTGGAAAGGATATGGGTGCTGATTCTACACAAGCAAACCAAGGGCAGATGTATCAAGATCCTGCTGTCCTGTATCATTTTAGAGATATGCAGAGGAGACAGGTTGAGTATATCAAGAAAAGGGTTCTTCTCTTGGAGAAAGGCCTGAATGCAGAGTACCAGAAAGAATACTTTGTAAGCTCTATTGCATGATGTATTAGCTCGTGCATTACATTGTTAATTGTTTGTTCTGCCCAATTGCATTTGACTCTAGCATGAGGAGAAAATATACTGAGAGATAGAATCTAAAATGATATGATATGGTAAGCATCGCCCAACTAGCATATAGAATTTGCCCGAAAATTATATTCAACTCTCAAATGCCTTTTGTAAATTGCTAATAACTTCATATTTATACAACTTTGCATTTCCACAACATATGCAAAGTATATGTTAATTGCATATGTTGATCTAGCTCTCTTCTTTACAATGTCACAAAATGTTACTCAGATTAAATGTTGTAATCGTGTATAGTTGTGCCTGCTAATTATTCCATTGATTACTTACCCTTAATTATTTCAATAATGGGCTACCATTTGTACAGAGAGAGTATACATGGGTCTGATATCAAACTAGTGCAAAGTATGTATTAAGCTTACTTCTAAATGGCTATCTCATAAATTTTCATTCTACTTTAACTGATCTTAGGGTGAAATGAGACCCGGTGAAGAGCCTGAAACTGAACCTAAGGCCGCGGGTATACCAAGTCCAAGCACTGCGGAGATTGACTCTCAATTGCCTAAAATACTAACAATAGGTAAGTGTATTGTCCTGATATTTCTTTAACTTTGTTATGGCTAACTTGGAGTTCCTTACCTAATCTTATGCATTGATAATTTGATATATGTTTTTTGGCATCCTTAATCATAGTAATATCTTGCTTGCTATGCATTTATGGTAGATCCCTTGGCTGTACAAATATACTGTTCTGTGTAGTCTGAATTGTTTAGTAAATATTTCCTGGATGTAAAGAAAGGATTGTTGCTGCATCCTGACTTGTTTTCATTTATAAAATTAGCTTGGTACATATACACGATTATAAGACTTGTAAAAGGAAAGAAATAAATATATTTACAAGAATAACATATCTACTTATTAACGGTAATAAATCGAGGCGATAAATGTGGCATAAAATCTGTGAGATTTCATGCCATTGCCAATACCCCCCTCAAGTTGGAGCATGTAGGTTACTAATGCCCAACTTGCGAAGAAGCTCTTGGGACCGGTCTCGTCCTAGTCCCTTAGTAAAGATGTCTGCGAGCTGGTGCTTGTTAGGGATTGGCTGTGGATGGAGAACGCTTGCTTGGAGTTGCTGACGAACAAAGTGGCAATCGATCTCGATGTGTTTGGTGCGCTCGTGGAATACTGGATTCGAAGCAATGTGTATGGCATCATAACTATCTCACGACTGGTGGCGGCCATTGCCCGATACTCAGCCTCAGCTGAAGAGCATGAGACAATAGTCTGTTTCTTAGATCGCCAAGAGATCGATGATGATCCAAGGTAGATGATGTAACCAGTGGTAGACTTGCGAGTGTCAGGACATCCCGCCCAGTCTGCATCACAATAAGCGCGTAAGGAGAGAGAGCTTTTCGACGGCAGAAGAATGCCTTGACCGGGACTGAATATATACTGGAGACTGACTGAATATATTTTTGGGTCTTGGTTTTGTGTCAATTGTAATCCTCAAAACTTTCTTTTTATTGGTCAATGGCTCCTTGTTCCCAAGGTTACCATGTCTTTGGGATTGTAGGGAGGTAAAGACTAGAGTAAGTTAGATTGCTTTGAGTCATCATATAGCTATTGTCTAAGTCAGGACATGACAGGGACAAAGGCAAACAACATGTTGCCAAAGTGGATGTCATATGCAATAGGGATGATGGCTGCGTGATTCAAAGCATGTCCTAGGTTAATCAAAATAACAGGGAAGGATTGTTGAGGCTGGCTTTGAGATTTGGGATGGGGAGATATTTATTTTGCTTAGCTTTTGATGAAACAACATTAAACGTTTGAATCATTACAGAAATTTGGTATTTCTAAACATTGTCATGGGGATGGCAGTGCTTTGGAAAGGAGTTTATAGCTAGATAAAATCATTTTGATACATTTACTGATATGTATCGTATGATATAATTTGAAACAGTAATGTGATTGCCCCATGCCCTATTATCAATAATTTGAAACAGTAATGTGATTGCCTCATGTCCTATTATCAATTCACCGGTTGTTAATTTTCTGTTTCTGCAGGTCCTGGAGAAATTTCTGCAGCTGCTTATGATGACAACCCTGAGCGTGTGGAGTTGGCTCAGCTTTATAATAAGGTGAGTTGTTCTTCGAAAACTTGTGTAATCATGTGTTTGATCTAACTTCCAAGCATGGAGTGTAATCGACACTTATGGGAAAAGTCAAATCAGTTGTTAAACTTTCGGGCAAACTTACAATTTTTAGCAGCATAGATGCTATAATTAGTGTCCGTCAATTTTGACATAGTGTTTTGGCTGACATGTCGCTTAGGATTTCTGTGACAATACATTTGGCTTATAAATGTTGACGTGGCAGTACATTTAGCTGACATGAGTTTTAATCCATATTTTAATACTGCCTCGTCAGCATTTTCTAGCCCAAATTATTACCACGTCAGCCCTAAGTGCCACATCAACGAACACATAACACATAACCCAAATAGATGGAGACTAACGATAAATAACATTGGTAAGAATTTATAAGCTGAAAAGTTGAGTCGTGGGTTTGAAAAGTTTAACTGATTTGACTTTTTGGGCAAAGTTCAATATCTTTCCATGCCTTTAACACATTATTTCATATGACTGGCAGATGTGCAAGTTAGTCAACGAAAACGTTCCCGAAGCCATCCATACGACCTTGAGCAACCTACCAGCGAGTCAGAAGTTGAGGACGAACCTCCTTCCATTAGAAACCATATCACAAGACATAACCCGAATTCTCTCCCCTATGCCGCAAGACTCTTCTACTTCACAGCAGGAACAAGTTGTTCAGGAACCCAAAGCCGTGCCTGAAGTGGAGATGAATGAAACTAGCAAATCAACTGTGGTTGTTGAAGAAAGGATCAAATCACCCACATCTTCTACAAGTCCACATTCCCCTCAGGCAGAGCCTGCTTGTGTGGCCGAAGCGAGTGGAGATGACGTCGAGATGGAGGAAAGAAAGGCGGACTCTGATGTTCCAGATGGAAGCGGAGAGGAGCAAGAGGTTGGGGTCGTTATGTTAGACGACTAAATCTATACAATATGATATCAGTTAGCTCACAATCACATGTAAATGCTCGGATGAATTTGTAACAGTCTAGTTGACAGCAATTGCGTAGAGCCCTGTACATTTTAATTTACATGATATGGTTTTAGATGCAATGCCAATGTCAAGTAAATTGCTACTTGGAGATTGGCATGAACCGGCTTATGTAATGAAACTATGTTACTTCCTTTCAATATATTTAGAAGACTTTCATTTAAATTTGATGAAATTCATTTTATTTTTAGGAGAACTTTTTATTTGATATTAATCTCTTGAGATGAATTATTGCTTTTTATATTGGATTTAAGTTCTATACTAGGAATGGATCAGAATGTTGAGGATGATGATGCTTGCAATAGTCCTTTCAAATGGTAGTATGTTTTCTGATTCGGAGTGGTGAGTGATTCGACTCTACTAAATCTTCAAGGCTCGTCTTTTTGCTTCTCAATTCTATGAGTGTGGCTCATCTAAGGTTTGCCATTTTTTGCAGGAAAGAATTGAGCTGCTCTACACGCTAGCCTTTCGCAATGCTGTAGTGGAAACTGGAAAGTGCAGGCTTCATTGCTTCATACCAACCATGACCATCCATGGAAGGGACCAAGTAAAAGACGGTACAATACCTCTCGTGCTTTTATGTTTACCTAGCAATCCTATACTTGACTTAAAACTGCCAGTTACCTACAAGTATAAGTATATAGTTCTTCCGCCAAGCTAATGTCGATTATTATGTATGGTAGATGTACTTTTTGTTTCTAAGAAAAGAAAAGGGATAGAGAAAGTACCAAAGGAGGGTATAAAATTAAAGGGAAGTTCTTAAGAAGCGATGAAGTTAAGTTCCTTTATATCTCCATCTTTTCCTTTTAATTTTATGGAACTTTGAACATACTTAAAGTACCCAAAACAATGCCGAAGGAACACCACTTAAGTTGGAACCCGAGACTTGTATTAAAAATCCTGGCTACGAAACTTGTTAGAGGTTGTGGGAAAGAAATGCTGTTTCTTTCTTGCTTTCTCGTCCATATCATTGGATGAGAGAAAGAGGTAGAGTCACATTTCCACGAGTTTTTGTCTAGAAAATGTAATGATCAGAGGCCCTCCTCTATAATGTATTAATGAATATGAGTCCTACTTCTTGGGGTCACCTCCAGAGGGACACTGTGGTTGCAAAGAAAAGCAGAGTCAATAGATCATCTTGTCATTTAAAACTTCCATTAGGGTAGAGACAAGAAAGAAGTAGGACCATCCAACCGTAATGAACAATATCCAATCACTAATTCATGAGTTTCTTATGCTAACTAACCATTGGAGAGTACATACATCTACTCCTGCATTCATGGTCTTGTTCCTTTGAGTGTCTTGAAGGCTACTATCTCTAATTATATTTATATACATACTTATATGTTGCTCTGCCACGTGTATCCTTCGCCGAGCTTGGTCTGTGGATCTCCGATGAGCTCAGCAGACACAAGATCACGGAATTTCCTCCCTTCCTTTTTATTTCCTTCATTGTTTTCATATCTACTTTCTTTTAGTACCACTAAATATGCATCATGCTCAACCTCAGCATATAATACACAACTCATGTATGTTCACATCCATTCTATATTCATCTAACACGCTCTGCTCAAAGTTTGATTTAATCTCGAGCTTTATTTATGTGTTAGAACACTATATCTGAAAGGCGTGAATCCGTTCACCAGCTTAAATAACAAGTCTGGGTGGGCCTCCACCTATCAGCTTGAGTTCTTAGCTAGGTCGGGTTTAACATGGTATCAGAGTCTGGTTGTCTTCTACCTGCACCCTCGCCTCGCGCGGAGAGTCCTACCAAATGCGGACCTTCTCAGTCTGCCTCGCTCGTGAGAGGGGGTGTTAGAGTACCACATCTAAAAGATGTAAGTCCGTTCACCAGCTTAAATAACAATAACAAACCGAGCCTCCACCTATCGACTTGAGTTTTTAGGTCGAACTTTAACAAAACAATTTGATCTTCCGAAATAATTCAGGAACTTAGCTGCATACATACATGTTGAAAGAGTAGAATCATGATGATCCATTAGCAATTTAACATACATTCATATATTTGCATACACAACTATGAAGGGAGGCCAATGAAAAGCTGCAGGCCACTAGCTAGTGTATAACTACTCAGACTTGAGAATAAACATTGTATATAGTTATTATTATATAGTATAAGTAGAGATATAGCAGAGAGAAGCAAGCAGAGCCAAAAGTAGTATTGGTTTGGGCATAAACTAAAGAGAAACACAAAAGGGTGGATGAGAGGAGACCTGAAATTAGGGGAATTTGCAGCGAAAGTTAGCGACAAGGCTGTGCTTAGAGTGCACGCATGCCTCCCTGCTTACACAAGCCGCTTCATTTGTAAAATGCTTAGAATGCGAAAGAAGCCAACATGCCAACCTGTTTTTTGCAGCAAAAGCCATAACCATCTTTCTCTTTCACTTTGTTTTGTTTATTTGATCTGTTAGCTTCCTCTGTTACTACTTTATACTAATATGCTTGTGTGATAAACAAACAATAGTATATCAAAGTTGCTTTGATTGGTTGCCTTTTGTTTAGCTCTTGCTTCTTCCATATTTCGCCTCTGGTTTTTATATATGTGTATATATGTATAATGTGACGTATATAAAATGCTAGTTTGTGATATGGAATCGAATCATGAATAATTATTTTGATGGTCAATTAAAGCTTGCGGATGTGGGTCTTATATGTTTTCTCCTACCCTTTGTTTTGTCATATTTGCTATGTACTGTCTTACGATTTACTATAAAATGGTAGTCTTGCTTATTGCGAATTGGCCAAACACTTGAACTTTTGACTCAAATGCGAGAATTCGAGTATCGGCAGGCGGTATTTCTACATTATTAAATTTCACTTCTTCATAAGAGATGTCTTAAGCTCAAATCTTGATGCATTTAAATTTGAGATAAAAGTTTACTAAAAGAATCGTGAAATCACATATTTCACATATTACCGAAAGTCTTGAGCGTCTTAAATTTTGACTATCAATGCATGTTTGTCCAACTGTTCAAGTGTTTGAACTTATGGTACGGGTCGGAGTTCAAGTTCCAGTATTGATATATTTCTCTTCTTCCGTCTCTCTTTGCCCGTTTATGTTAGACCAAGTAATAGTAACAAAGTTACTCTCTATAACTATAAGCGAGGTTTCAAATTCAAGTTTCTATGTTATTCGAAACTGATGAAAAAATGTCTTAAATTTGGCGAAATAGACAATGATATTATATTAGTTGATTTTTGGCTAAATTAAGTAAGGTTGATACTAAGGATTGATTAATCCGCTCTAAACTCAAAGTTTATGATAATTACTTAGTATTATTACAGACTATATCCTACCACTTTCCTTTTACGGAAAGGGTTGATATAATTGTTACAAGGGATAATGACACTTTGTCACACCTAACTATAGCGAAATGACACTTTCATACCCTAATCTCTTTTTTAGTATCCTGACAGTTTTTTTGTGACAACCTATGCTAAAATGACTATGATACCCCTGGTTTAAGAAATCATAATATGATTGGTCCAATTTGATTTATCAAACAAGATTTGAAATGGTTTAAATTTAATTTTAGATCTGGAGGCATAATTGTAATTGCATCTTAAATATAAACCAAATTGAACCAGAGATAAACAAAATTGAACAAATTCAATTTATGATTTCTTAAATCAAGGGTAGTTTAGGTATTTTAGGCATTTTAGAGGTAGGTTGTCACAAAATAATTGTCAGGATACTAAAAAAGAGAGAAACGTAGTTAGGGTATGAAAGTGTCATTTCGCTGTAGTTAGGTGTAACAAAGTGTTATTATCCCTTGTTACAACTTACAAGTTGCTATAATAACAGTGCACACCCACTTGTGATTATTCGTGTTACTAGTATAGTAATTAATGGCATAATTGCTCGTTCTTTTCGTAGGTTAATAGACTGTACTTTAATTTTAACCATGCTTTGTTTGGGATTAGTTTAACTAATCCTAAATTATACAGCGGCCAGCTAAATTGAGTAGGGTTTACAACTTTAATTTTGGATATATATGCCACCATGCCTTTGCCTTTATTTCAATATATTAAGTTTAGAGCTCAATCATTGTTATCATACCTAGCTACAAACATCCAAATTCTTATATATTTACTTATTTAATTGATGAGATGTACATAAGTTAATTCTATCAATTATTTTTGGTTGCCTGTCTCAAGTAAGAACAAACAAGTATTTTTGTAACCTGGCATAATCACATATATACTTTTTCTTATAATTACGTAATTTTAAGTAATAATCAAAATCAATGATTTAATTTTGATTTGATTTGTTTATTTAATTGGTTAAAAACTTCAATCCTTGCATATTTATATCCCATATCTAATAATTTTTAAATTCTTCTCTGCTTCTGTTCTCATTCCAAACTTTTATTCCGTTAAGTAATAAATAGTACAATATTCGTCGTATAATGGTGTTTTTAATCTTAGAACTCAATCTTCTACCTTCAAAAGTATTTGAGATTGTTTAATCTTTAAGAAGAATACATAAAAAATATAAATCATTTAAGATAAAAATCATGGACTATATGTATATGTGTATGAAGAGGCAATTATGTACATGTATATGAAGAAGCAATTTTGAGACAAGTAGCAGGTTAGTGTCACACAGTGTGAGAGGGAGCCAGATCACATGACACCCTTCATTGGTACACTGTATACAGTACCATGCAAACCCATTTAATTTAATTAATTAAACTAAATATTAATCAATCACTTTTATTAATAATTAATACTAAATTTAAGACACAGCATAACATGGCTTGTATAGGTCGGTTCCTCTAAGAATATATAATACGGATGCCCTCCCCTTCAAACTTTTAAATACAAACCTACAAACCATCGATTAAATCTCTATTTTACTTTTATTTTATCGTACAAATAATTCAATTAAATCTATAAACACCAAATTAGTCAATAGATTAGATGATTTCAACTGAAACAATTAATTTAAATTTATTGAAACACGTTTTATATTCTTGAAACATGTTTCATTTTTTCAGCACTGTAACGAGATGTTAAACCGGTTGTAACGAGTGGAGAGGTGTAACGAGGATCTCGGGTTCCATACCATAGCCAATGGGTGAACCCTGTTGGGGGAAATGTGTGACGAAAGTCCTGAGTCAGAAGACCAAAATAAAATCTCCACCTAAATATTCTGCCGTGCGGTCCAAATTTGGTTTGTAAGTTTTTATTTAAAGCATAGGTTTGTAGTTGAATACAACCCTATATTTAATAACCAAATAAAACCTCATCCATGGTCACTTGTCTTTATAATCACAACCCTTCTCCTCTCTACATAATAATCCACTACACTAATCTTGAACCTTGCATTGCTTGCTTTGCTCCATATCCACAACCATGGCCACATCTTCTCCTACAATATCATCATCATCAACATCGTTGGTTTGTGTGACAAAGACTGTCCCCGTGTACCCCAAAACCTCGTACCCCCCGAAGCTGCTGAGGCTGTCGAACCTGGACAGGCAGTGCCCTATGCTCATGTACTTGGTCTTCTTCTACAAGCCCTCATCATCATCATCAGCTGGACTCTCTGTGGAGTCGGTCTTCGGGAGGCTGAAGGCGGGCCTGGAGGAGACCCTGGGCCTTTGGTGGCCCGCCGCGGGGAGGCTCAAGATGGGCGGGGACGGTAGGCTTGACCTGTGGTGCAACAACGCCGGTGCGCTCATGGTCGAGGCTGTCACTAAGGCTAAGGTTTCGGAGCTCGGTGACTTGACTCAGTATAGTCACTTCTTGGAGCATTTGGTGCACAAGCCTCATTTTCGTGATGATTTATCAGACATGCCTCTTGTTGTTGCTCAGGTGAGTGTATATATATATAGTTTTTTATCAGCAATAACTGTAGATGCCAAGTTGAGCTTGGTTAACTTATTGTAACGATTCTGACAACTAGGAATCAGTCGTGGCGGGTTATTATTGTTAGGTCACAATGATTAAGGATCATGTATATAAAGTTTTGAAGAAAATATATATGCATCGTACTGTTGAGGAAATTGGCCTTTACTCAAGAAGAGTACTCAAAGAAACGCGTAATATTATATATACATCAGAGCTCATCTTAACCCAAAAGATTAGTTTATATCAGTCATTGAGTATAGTGTGTATAAATTTTATTTAAACTAAGCCATCATCTGATGTAAAATTTTAAAGTTTACATGTGGGTCTAAAACCTTCGTAACAAACGAGATAGAGGGGTGTTTCTTTTTTAAAAAAATGTCACTAGTCCTAAATTCATTATCAATATCACATAACTATAGGGTTATGTTCGTAATCCGTGATTTGTAGATATATTTTCGATTTACTTGTAAGATCCTCAATGTTTTTTTTCGCTCTATACTAAATTTTAAAGGTTTGTTTGGGCCCTTCAAAGTTGTTTTTACGGTCATAAACTCATCATATATAAAGTAATTTCGTTTGATTCTGAGCCCATATACAAAAGTTATAGCTATTTGAAGTTGAGCTGCTCATTTGGACTTCTTTATTCAATTTTCGGATTTATACTTCTTTTTATTCGTCTCTGACTCATTCATAAAATCCTCAAATACTCACCGTATGTAAAAAGAATACTGAAATACCCAATATTAAAATATTTTATAGTATTAATTAGTGACCACTTCAAATACTAATTTGACCTTTTAACCTATCATTAATGATTTGAGGCTCTCACTTCTTCTAACAATGTTTCTGTTTCTTTTTGTTACATATTAATTTGTCTTTTTTTTATAAAATGATGATATAAATAGGTGACTAGGTTCGGGTGCGGAGGGTACACCATAGGAACAGGCATAAGCCACTCCTTATTCGACGGACCGTCCACCCACGATTTCATGCGTGCATGGGTCGCTAATTCTGCAGGATCGGACGGTCCAAATCGTGCCGGGTTCAAACCAGTGCACGACAGAGGATCGCTGCTCATTCCGAACCAGCCGGCGATTAAAACGGCCGCAGCCGTTGATCACCTGTACCAGCTGATCAGACAGGCGATGGAGTGTGATCGGACGGACGGGAAGCAAGGAGGCAGCATGAGCCTTGATCCTGCTCCTGGTTTGGTTCTGAAGACCTATCATGTGAGCGGTGCGATGATGGAGAGGTTGAAGAGGAGGATTGATGTTGGTGGGACCTTTGAGTGCTCGCCATTTGAGCTTCTCACAGCTCACCTCTGGAAGGTAATGTTCAATTCTATGAAATACTAACCCGACCCGAATCCTAATTCGAATCTCAGTACATGCGAATTTTTCCTTTATATGCTGATAAAGGGGTTAAAAGACAAAAAAACGCAGTCCCCTAAAAGTCGATCAAGAATATGGGGTTTTCTTGATTCGTTGGAAAAAAAACTAACCCGACCTGAATAGAATTTTTCGGTTCTCAATATATGGGAACCAAATCCAGAGGAAACGTTACGTGAGAAATGGTGTAGTTTTGAGTTTGGTTCTGGCTGGTTAAATTTCAGTCTTGCTCAGTTAGAACCGATTAATTTTCGATACTGAGTTCTTGCTCGATTTGAAGACCAAATTAGCCCAATTTGTAGCAAAAAAAGAAATTAAATTTGCAATTATATGAAATACTAACTAAAACCGAATGTTAGGATTTGATTATTATGATACAACTGAAATATGAGGTTTGCAAACAGAATAACGATAAAAGATAAATAATATATGTGGGTGAACGAGAAGATGCCACGTGGTGATGCAAGCCGGTTTTATTCTTATTAAGTAATTGGCATTTATGGGTTTTGAGAATTAAAACCAAACCAAAACTAAATGATCATCTTAATGTCATACTCAAAATCAAAGCATTACCAACGGTTCTAATTTTTTGGTTTTGAATCCGGTTTAGATCTCGGTTCAAGATCAATTCTGAGTCTGTGCCGGCCCCTAGTTTTAGATTCTCTATTAATTAAATTATGTTTTATAAAAGAGATAATTACACATAGGGGTGTAAACGAGCCGAGACGAGCCTCATTTTAGCATGACTCGGCTCGGCTCGTGAAAAAAGTGTTCAGCTCGAGCTTATACAACTAAGCTCGAGTTCGGCTCGAAATAAAATAAATGAGCTCAAGCTTGAGCTCGGCTAGGCTCGATTCGGTTCACTTAAATTTAAATACAAATATTCATTAAAAATTAAATAAATGATAAATAATTCATTAAATAATAAATGAGCCAACTTGAGATTGGTTTGACTTGATTCGGCTTATCTATTTCTATTATAAGTATTTTATAAATATATAATTCAATCAATATTAAACGAGCCGGCTCACGAACCTATCGAGCCTTAAAAGGTCAGGCTCGAGCTCGATTATAACAAGCCTGAATCGAATATTTAATGAGTCGAGCTCGAGCGGCTCGTTAAAAGCTCGGCTAGTTTACAGCCCTAATTACACATCACTATCCCTAACTTTACTTGTTTTTACGTTAGTATCACAAAATTTAAAACTTGATTTACAGATACCCCAACTATTTTTTTGTTACATTTAACTTAATTGT
Organism: Geranium brycei; assembly: GCA_036897365.1. Taxonomy (NCBI): domain Eukaryota; kingdom Viridiplantae; phylum Streptophyta; class Magnoliopsida; order Geraniales; family Geraniaceae; genus Geranium; species Geranium brycei. The sequence continues at coordinate 881 of JAYMTP010000919.1, read as the reverse complement.
GGTTAAATCTAACAAAATTGTGAGATAAAATGTCTAAAATGCCCCCACATTTTAAATTTCCATGCATTTTTTTATCAAATATGAAATGACATATTTACCCTCAATCAAATATCACATTTCATTTCTAAATTAAAGGTAAATATGTCTCTCATAAAAAACAAATTAAAAATTAATCTTCTATCGCCAAAAGTTGAGAAGTCAGCGGAGAATTTGACGAGATCATCTCTTCCGCTTCCGGCTTTCAAGCTAAAGGAAGGGACCAAATCATTTACAGCGTATCCTCAATGGGAGAAGAAATCGGTTTTTCGTGTTCCGTCCCTATCTCTCAGAGTACGAGGAGTACATGTTCCATTTTTATTCAAAATGTATTGTAATTGAAATAATATATAATATATTTCTCTGATGACCCGATCCTTAAATATTCCCCCACCCAACCCAATTGAAGCCAGGGTGAGAAATAAGGGCGACAACGAGACTAGTTTATTTAGTGATCTTTATTCTCTACTTCGTCAAGATTGAAGAAATCATATTCACACGTTGAAGTTTAGTAATCTCTATCTCATACTCCTCAAATAGCTGAATCCCCGTCGGGTTCAGATTCTTTTACCTCTTTTTATTGGCATCCTACATTTGCTAGTATTGCTACACATGCATGATGAATTCATTTTACAGGCAAGAACCAAAGCGCAAGGACTAAACAAAGAGAGACTAGTGTGCCTCCAATTCCCCATGGACACAAGAGCCAAAACCACCCCACCTCTCCCCCAAGGCTTCAGCGGCAACGCCTACGTCCTCACCTCCGCCTGCCTCACCGCCGGAGCCCTCGAATCCGCCACCCACCAATCCATCATCCACCATATCCGGCAGGCCAAGAACTCCGT
>JAYMTP010000918.1:0-27870 GCA_036897365.1 Geranium brycei | reverse complement strand
TGTTCTTATCCAATTATGGAGGTTCTTGGTGTTCTTTGTTTGGTAAATTAGTGTAAAATAGGGTTTGGGGTTTTTTTCTGGATGATGTGAATGTATAACAAATTGAAAGGGAAGAAAATGTGAAGGAAAATTAAGTGGACCAAATAATTTTGGAACTTGACCTTTGTGAATTTGCAGTATATGTAAAAAGCATCATTTGCTTTATTTGATGCATTTCAATTCCAAAGAACTAACTTACTTGATTTTAGTATCTCCTTTGGATCTTACAAATGGATTGCTATGAACAATGGTTTATCATTTCACAGGTTTGAAGTTCAATTGTGAAATGGAATATTTTAGATGAATTGCTTGTTGACAATTTAATATATGAATTTCAGTTGATTATTTAGAATGCAGTTATTGGTTGCTGAGGCATTGGATCTTGGTTGGTTTAGATATGGCTTTTGTTAGAATAATTTGTTTTTTTAGATTTGAGATTGATTATTCTTGTTTGTTTGAGAGAGAGCAAAATGATTTGAGATTATTGTTTATAGTTTAGGAATGCTTGAAAATTTAAATGATAATTAAGGGTATTTTGATCATTTTACATTAAATTTAACAGAGTTATGGATGATGACACGTAAAAATAGTTCCCGTATTGAACTGACTTTTAAAATAGTTCTTCGTATCAACGTGAAAATGTGTCATAATTCACCGTAGTGAACATGAATTATCCCGTATATAAATATAGAAACATGACATCACTTCAGTTCATTATGTAATTCCAGACCAAATCTTTCTTCTTCTTTACCTCTCTGTTTTGCAAATTAAATTTAAAATTCTCAACTTTATAAAATTATTGTGTTTGCATCTGGATTGCAATCGAAAACCCTATTTATGGGCCAATGGGATCAGATTCCCCATTGATTTGCTTACATCGTCTTATCACAACTATATAATTATTTCTGTTTCTCTAGTTTACAAATTAAATTTAAAAATTGCATATTTATTTAGGTTCTGGTTTAAATTTGTTGACTCTGTATCTGGATTGCTATTGAAAACCCTAATTATGTGTTCATGATCAGGTATGTTTATTTATCTCTCTGTTTTGCAAATTAATTTTGAAAATCTTATCTTTGAAATTATTTTTGTATAGTGATTGCTATAGAAGACCCTAATTATGGGCCGATGGGATCATCTACCGGTTGATTTGTTGAAGAAGATCGACAAGCACATTGAACTTTACCACGACAAGGTTAGGTCCAAATGTGTTTGTACTCATTGGGATCGTGCTTTCCCCGAACTGTCCAATCTCCGGCAACCGTTGTTGCTGCTTCCGTTCACCGGGGGATCGTCGTGCGGACTATTCCATTCGTTTGAGAAGAAATTGCTCGTGGTCGACCTCCTCGAGGTCGGGGAGGAGAAGGTTTTCAAAGGATCTGATCATGGCTGGGTCGTTACAGTCCAACAGAACAGATTTATAAACGTCGTGAACCCGCTCACCAGGACCCGATTCGCGCTCCCGCCCATATATAAATTCCCCGACATGTTGAAGCACCGGCCGGATAAGTGCGAGGAGTATCTCTTTGAAAGAATTGGTAAAAGAAGGGATGATCCAATTTATCGTTCTCGGGCAATAGACTCTATGAGCGTCCAGAACTACCATACTTACAAAATCGCCTTATCGTGCGCACCCACCTGTAGCGACGGCTTCAGGGCCGTTGCTCTTCGTGGTCCCAGCGAGAGATTGGCATATTGCAAGCTCGGCGACAAGAAGTGGTCGGATCTGGTCGAATCAGAAGCCACCTTCGGTTATCGTGACTTCACCTTTTGTGAGGGGAAATTATATGCACCGGCTTATAAAAGAGAGTTGATGGTTTGTGACGACATCGTTTCTTTTCCAGTGTTGAGGAAACTCCTTCCGACCTGGGAAGGTTTTGGCTTAAGCAATACCAATATTTATTTGATAAACTCGTCCGATGGCAGGATTATGGTGGTCATAAGGACGAAAGATTGCCGTCGAGTGCAAGAAACGAAGTTTATTTCTAGGACATTTGATTTTGAGGTATACAAGTTGAACTTGAGCAGGCCAGGTTGGATCCGCATGGAAAGTTTGGGTAGCGACCAAATTTTATTTATGGGTCTAGGTGAGCAGTTTGGTATTAGAGGAACTGTTGGGGATCGAATTTACTTCTCTGATGATAATTTGAATTTTAACTGTCAAGACGTAGAAGACTGTTTTGATAGTGGCATATTTAGGTTTGAGGATAAAAAAGTGAAACCTCTTGGATATGAATTTAATCCTCCGATGATTTTTCCGTCACCTATATGGGTTATGCCAAACCCGTATTGATGCGATGTAATCTATTAGCGTAATATTTGGATGTTGATTCAAACTGATTTTATAGGAACAATAATAGATTAAGTGGTGATTAATTAAAAAATAAATTAAATTGAAGGATTAATTAAAAATTAATCGAAAACTACTTAAATATTAATTACACAAGTCGAGAACTTTTAAAACACTAGCATACTCGCCTAGTCACAATTAACAAGGCTAAAATAGTAATTTGTTATTATGGTCTATGTATATGTGTGTGTGCGCGACGACAAGTGGTCTGATCTGGTCAAATCAGACGCCACGTATGACGTGAAATTATATATACTAACTTATAAAACAGTGTTGATGGTTTGTCACGATATCGTTTCTTGTCCCGAACTGAGGACATTCCTTCCAGTTTGAAGAGGTTTTGGCCTAATCAATACTAATATGTATTTGATAAACTTGTACGGCAGCAGGATTATGGTATTCAAAAGGAGGGAAGATTGCCGTCAAGTGCAAGAATTGAAGTTTATTTACATGACGTTTAATTTCAAGATTTACAAGTTCTATCTGAGCAAGTCGGGTTGGATCTACATGAAACGTTTGGGTAACGATGAAATATTATTTGAGTTTAGGTGCACAGTTTGGTATTGGAGAAATTTACGGGAATCAAATTTTTTTCTTTGACGAAAAATTTAAATTTTAACTAGTCAAGACATACGAGATTGTTTCAACAATAATATATTTAGGTTTGAAGACAAAAAAGTGAATTCTTTTGGATATGAGTTTAATCCTCGGATGATTTTTCCGTCATTGATATGGGTATGCCTAACTCGTATTGATGCAAACCAATCAATCTGTGTAATATATTGATGCCTACAAGTACGTAGGTTGCTCCCTCACTATTCGAGTTAATTGTCCTTTCATTAGCTGCCACATGATATTTTTTTATTGGATGGGCTTGATCCAACAGATAACTAGCTTTATTTTATTTTATTTTTACTTTGGTAAACCAACTCGTTTCGTATTTATATATACATATAATTTGATGTTCTTATTGAAATATGGTTGATCACAAAAAGAGTTTCATAAATTGTTCATCAAATGAGTTTCATAGATAGTTCAACTAATAGTTTCATAATTTCAGCACTTCATAAAATGAGTTACAAAATGGTCATTTGTTTTATGATTGGCTGGAGTGTAATTATAACAAACTGTTTTAGGGACGGAAACTAAAGAAATTATACATTGAGGTCAAATGTCTAAACTTGTTTCGCATTAATAAAATACATCAACTCATCGATTCCTCCTCTCAGTTTGAAATCAAACCCTGAGTCAAAACGTCTCTTGATTTTTTCTAACCCAAAACAGTTCAACTCCGCTTAAGTCCAGCAATTAAGAGATAGAGGTTCTGAATAGTTGAACCCCTTGAATCACTCTATGTCTGATACCCACCGACATTCTAGGGCACAACAACGCAACTCAAACAAGTTTCTCATGTTCTTCAACACAATCAACAAGAATATAACCCGTAGTCAGTGACACCTTCCTATAGTTGACTCAAATTTATGTCTTTATCAGGTGCACATGTCACGATCATAATAGTTTTTGGTGCTGAGCACGTGACACATTCCCATAGCTAAGTCCTTAGTTGGTCTTTCTTGCAACGGTTGTGGCACCTGTCACGACTTCTTCATGCAATATGTCACGGCCCGTGACACTAGCCCGTAACAATGTCCAGATTGTCAACTCTCGACTTCTTTGCCTTGTTCCTGTACACACGAGATCAATAACCACGTGAAGACATAAAGGTACAAAAAGGATCGACAAACTCGAGGGGAATACTCCCATCCTACATGAGCGGGAAAAGATATGCAACGTGTATACATGATGCGACAACGTCACTTTACATGGTATTTGAGTGCAGTTTCAGGAAACAGGAAAACAAGTTATTTTCAAAGTAAAAAAGAGCGGAAAATGACAATTTGATCATCGCAACAGGGGAGGGAGGAGAAATTTACTTTGCTAAATCATGTCTATACTTTAAGTAGTAATGTTTTAGAAATCTCCTATTTGTGTCACTAATTTCTTATTAACTATTATTATTATTATATATTAATGTAAATCAATCCCAATTAAAACTTAAAGGCCCATAATCTTTGCGAAACTGGTATAAGATTTTTGGGGTCTTGAGCAAAAATGTCATCCAATTTTTTTGGTGTAAAAAAGTCATTCATCCAGTTTTAGAGACGCCCCTTTGGATGTTTCTTAACCCCTTTGACGAGGTAGTGGTATTCATGGTGGCCCTCCATCTCCTCCTCGGTTTCAAACCAGTTATCACAATGATCCTTGCATGGGTATGGGTGCTTGGAGGTGGCTCGATGCTCGTTCACGACGTGTCCATGAGTTTCCACTTTGTGTCGAATTTGACCTCGCGGTTGGTGCAATCGAACAATGAATCACAATAGTAATAAGATATACCTTCCTCCTCCATACCTCTTCACACACACACTCTCTCTATTCTGCTCTATGATGGATATGAAATGATGAGACAAGAATATATATATATATATATATAGGGTCATGATCTGGTGCGAACCAGGAGGTCTTGTGTGAACTTGTGAGAACTGTGTTTCTATTATTATGTCATGTATTTCCATTATTAAGCCATGTATTTCTATTATTATGTCATGTATTTCCATAATCGTGTTTCCATTATTATGACATGTATTTCCATAACATTATTATGACGTACCAAAAAAAAATAAACTTTTTTTTTCTTCTAATCCCTCGTATCACCCCTCCTCCCTCGACAGGTAACACTTTCCCCTCTAAGTTATAGAAAAATACACGCTCTCGTTACATTTGAGTGGTTCTCACGAGTTCTCACGAAACTCTTGGTTCTCACTTGAATGCATCCCTATATATATATTCTTCTCTTTCTTTCTCCTCACGGCTCACGCACACACCCAGCTGCTACTACCAAACAAAACAGTGAGGAGGAGCTGGTGGGACAGGACCCACAAAGATTTGGAGAGGATGCTCTGAATAATATTAAAAAGAACCCAAGATTGAATTCGGTTTAGTGAAATTCTCACCATTTAAGTCGGTCTGAACTTATTTCTTTTTGGTCCAATACTTTTAGGTCCGATTATTAAAGATCGATTACCTAAAACTAGTCACGAGTTCAAACCAATCAAAATTTAATTTGGTTCGATTTTTTAACGGTTCTAAATTTATAAATTAAAATAAAAACGACAAAATGTTAGTTCGATTTAGTTTTGAACTGAACTAATTTAATTTTTTTGGTTCGTTAATTTTTGTTTCTGAATTTAAATTAAGGGGGAAATTAAGGATTATAATGTCACAATCAAATATTGGCATACGTTTTCTCTTCATTTCTTTAATTAATAACAATAATATAAACATAAATAACAATACCGATAACATAAGATTAAAATTAGCGACTCCATGCTTATTACACGAAGTCGTTGTAACTTCACCAGACCAGAACCTTTGTTCAGTACTAAGTTGTATGTACACAATTTGACAGTCATTTGTACAAGTCTTCAATACAACAGTGTCTTAAATAATTTTACAGCCACTTGAGCTTCATGTCTATGCAACAATCTCTCTCACACTCTCTTCCCAAATAGCCCACCTTCCCTTCTGTAACCCACCTGATGAAGGGACTGAGAAGCAGCAGATTTTGGGTCATCCCTACCAAACATCTGTGTTCCACTCTTGGAGAGCAACAGATCCTTCATTTCTCTGTAGCTCCTCAGCTCCTCCAGAGCATCGGTCGTCTTCCTCGGCATGAAAAACCCAGAAGCCGCGCCAGGGTCCATTTCCGAGCCAGAGCCAGCCTTGCTGGAGTTGGCCGAGTAACAGCTCGAGTCTTGGCGAAGAGGAGGCGCTGTCCTAAGCATGTGCACGAGAACGCCAACGGCCGCGTCTTGTGATTTCTTGCCCTCAGACGCCTTTCTCCCGCTACAATCACAATAACTCGGGAAGTTCAGAAGTTGAGCCAAGAAACAAGAAGACAACTATGGTCTCACAGAAACCCTAAACACGCGACGACTTCGCTCAAATTTAGAGGAGCCGCAATTTCATAATAGTTTTCATGACTAGTCTACCGAAACAGTTTTGGTCATAGGGATATTTCTAGCTAAAAATCAACTGTAGGCATGAAGAAGACGGTTTATGGTTCGTATACTAGCTTTGTAACATACTATGCATAGTATTAGCGTAATATAGAACACGTATAACTTCACTCAAATTACAGGAACCGCAACCTGAGAATTTTGGTTGTAGTGTTACTTCTAGCTGAAAATCAACAGTAGGCATGAAGAAAGACGGTTTATGATTTCATACACACCTACAGCCACATAGATATACCATTCTCACAAACATAAAAGCCTCAAATATGGCTCTGTAACATTCATAGAAATATGGTGATATTGCAATCTTTGATAGAACACAGGTGAATTCACTCGAATCACAGGACTAGTCTACTGAAACGGTTTATGATTTCAATTACACCTATAGCAGCATATATATATTTTTTTATATATATACCATTCTCACAAAAATAAAAGGCTCAAACATGGTTTTGCAGTATACCATTCAATGCATTCATAATACTATGGTAATACTAATAACACAGGTGAATTTCACTCAGATTACAGGAATCGCGACTTCAGAATAGTTTTCACAACTAGTCTACCGAAACAGTTTTGGTTAAAGTGATATTTCTAGCTTGTGAAAATCAACGGTAGGCATGAAGATTTCGGTTTATGATTTCATTTACACCTACATCAGCATAGATATACAATTCTCACAAACGTAAAAGCCTCAAAAATGGTTTTGCAATATACCATTCACAATAATATGATGATTACACAAGTGAATTAATTTCACTCTAATTATAGGAACCATGAGTTCTGAATTAGTTTCATGACTAGTCTACCGAAACAGTTTTGGTCAACAGCATGCATGAATAACACAGATTATGATTTCATCTACGGCAATACAGGTTATAACCGGATTGAGAGGGTGATAAATATGAGGGAAACTGAAGTACCTGACTTGGGAATCGGTTGTGTCCACATCATCCACGTCGAAAGGGCACGAGAAGTCAATATCATCCATCTCATCCTGGAACGACAATCTGCTAGAGCTTCTAGAGAACCCAATACGTGGCGAGCCACTGGAAGATAGCAACCCCGAGAACCTCCCTGAATCTTCTCGGCTATCTCTGACTAGCTACATTACACGAAAGAAAATGAACAAAGAAAATTGGTCATTGAGAAAGAACAAGACACGTAGAAACCAAAGGAGAAAGAGCGTGAAACATTTACCTTCTGACCGGAAAAATGATTCGCTATTCCAGAGTGCAACTCCCCGGACCTCAAGCCCTCGAGTTTCCTCAACGACCTGATGCCAGATGGAGACTCATGCGACGATAGATCATGCTTCGTGCTCCTAGGGGACAAAGGCGGGAGGGAATGCCTATTTGGGTCGGAAAAGTTAGCGGAAAGAGTTCTTGAGGTCCGGCCAGTCAACGGAAGTGGGATCGTTACAGGGGCAGTCTCAGAACGCATATAAGGTTGCCCAGGAATAGGATAGCCACCGGAAAAGTACGTCGGGGGAGATGGAGATGGTGACGGCGATGGCGAAAAGGGCGGCGAAAGCTGATACTCGTCGTAATTTATCGCCTTCTGATGAGGCGGAGGTCTAAAAGAGTGGACTCTCTGACCATAAACAGGAGGAGACCCGCCAAGGGATTGATTCTGGGCAGCGGTAACTGCTGTTCTATGGAAGCCGCCGCCTGACCAGCTGTGCGGCCGATCAGATGGCAAATGAGATGGAGGCCGGAAACCTCTAATCGGAAAAGAAGGGGCGCTAACGCCCTTCCCGGTAGAGGAAAACGACCTCATGGGATCGGTTGTCGGGCTACCAACATAATCTGTGATTATTTTCGGTACCAATGCTGTCAAAGGCTCGAGGTTGAATTCAGACAGCGTCGGGCGATATGTCACAGATATATTCAGACGACCAGGATGGGCCTCCACGGGCGCAAACCCGTATCCCTTCATCGCTTCCTCCTCCCTCCTAGAGAACGGGTCGCCAACCGAAGACACCTTATAAATGATATCGAAATTGTAAGTCTGGCTCGACGAGCTCAGCTGCCGGAATATTTTATACGCTGGCAGAAGCCTCATTTGCGAATAAAGAGAGCGTAAAAGAACAATCGACTTCTTGTATGTCTTGTGATATGCAGAACTCTCACCGGCTTGGGGAGCCGCTACTCGTGGAGACTCATACTGAACCACCCACCTCTCGATAACAGTCTCAACCGACGACCCTGATACCGAACTAGTATAGTCCATAGACGAAGCAGGCGTTTCGTGAACGAGTATCACGTCAATCACCATCGGATCCATCAGATTTCTGTGCCAGAAATTCAGGTTATCTAAAGCTGCAGGGCGATCCCCCAATATCAAGTTGAACCATTTATCGCTCCTTCTCGCTCGAGAAACCGATGAAATGTTGCCATTGCGAACGTGCGGGCAGAGAGAAGGTATCCTCGAGTGAAGAATAATGTGCAGGCTCTTCAGTAGAAATTGCGAGACGATCTGCTCCAATTTTCCCAGTTCCGGGTGAGAATTTCCGTGTGAATCCATGTTTCTAGGCTTCAACCAAATTTCTACTGCATATCATTAAAAATGATACATTTTCATCAAATCCATCTCCAGACAAACAAACAAATATGATTCTGACGAATGACGATCCGTGATCAAATCAATGAACAGCCAAAATAGCAACAAGGAGACAAATCACAAGGACTGGCCACAACAATCTATGATCCTTGAAGCTTACCTTTCCATTTTCAAGAAAAAATCAACTCCATATAAACACAACCAGATACAAATAAACTCAGATCGAATCTCCACAACTCTAATTCATCAATTAAACAAATTTCCCAGTAACTCACAGTTAAATCCTCAGCTCACGAGAGCTCCAACTAAAAACCAATCAATTTCTAAATTGCCATGTAATCATCTTAGCAGAAAATTATGTATACGATCAATTCGGAGCTAAAACAACTATAGTTGTTCAATTGGATCCAAGCAAACAAGGACCCAGATCAGTAAAACCCAAATCAGCAGAACCCAGATCGAATCTTCACAACTCTATCTCATCAGAGAAACAAAAACCCTCAAAATTGTCCATAAACTGGCAGATCGTGCTACATGTGTCTCAAAGACACGTGAATTCAACAATAAAACCAAACAGAAGTGACCCAATAAGGATCTAAGCAACTGAAACGGAACAAGATACACAAATCTCCAAAAACAAAAAATTTAACAGAAAACTCACTCGATAATAGAGACGACTTCGATGAACACGGAGCTGGAGATGAGGACAAGAGAGAATCGGAGAAGCGCAATTGGGTCCACGGAACTGAACAAATAGAACAATCCAACGCACGAACCAGCAATAATCGTTGCGTAGATAAATAGAAAAGCCCCGTATCTTCTTCTCCTTCTCTTGGTGTTGCTTCCACTGATTCGTGTTCTTCAATTCTGGGGATTTGGGAAATTGGGTTTGTGTGCAGAAACTTGCTTCCAGTTTTAGACACTGCAACGATCTCTTCTTCGCTCTCCCATTGACGAGGGAGAGCCCATTTCCACTTCTCTTTCGTTATTTATTATTTTAAAGCACAGCATTAAGGTTAAATAATTGTGTTTTTATTTTAGTTTACGTCTCTCAATATCTATATTTTATTTTTTTAATCATCAAGTTATGAGTAATTACAATATAGGAGGGCATTTGTTCAAAACCTTTTCCTCATAAATACAAGATAAAATTGCAAAACTATCCATGTATTGTACATGTTTTATAATTCTCCTCCCTCTGTTGTTTTATTGCTTCTTTGTTTCCATAAAATAGAATTGAGATTTTGAAATGAGAATCAGATTGTTGGTAGAGGTGTTCTTTGTTTTTTTGAAGGTAGTCTGTTTGAAAAAAATTTAAGACAAGCTTAAAATTAATCTGAAATCAAATCTGACATCAATTTGTTTGAATATCGCACAGTCAAGATTATCGTCAATTACTAACGAAGATGCTGACGTACTCCTCAACAAATCTTTAACAGATTTGTCAATATCATTTGCATTGGTATTTCTTTCTCACAATCAATACAAACAAATTTGTCAAAAAAGACGAATGGAAGAGATAAATCTGAAAAAAGAAGAATGTGATTTTGTAAAGATAGTTTTTTGTTATTTCTAGGAATATTTTCGTTATTGCATATTTAAAAAACAGTCATAGTCCAAAATTTGGTTTATGGATAAAAATTGCACTAAAAATTAGGGAGGAATAAGAATTACAAAAGATGTATAATGTACTAGGAATTTTTGCAATTTTGTGTTAAATACAACAATTGTTTTTTACATTTATCAAGAAATGTGTTAGTCTGTTTAGTTACTTCCTACCGACCATTTTATGTTACGGTATAATATATGTCAATTATGTACAAGAAGCCAAAACAAGATAAGCCAAGAACACAAAAAAGGAAACTTTTACTTTTTATATATTTATTATTAATTAAATAATTTGTAATGTGGGCCTATGAAGCCCAACACTTACCAAAAACCTATTTGGGCTTTGAATATGAAACTATAGCCTCACAGGTTGAAGTCTGTCTTTGTGTTTCTTTTATGTCGTCTTTCACTTGGTGGGCCATGGCCCGTGAACTCGATGAAGATGGGCCCAAAAGCCTCTATCAGATCAAATGTATAATGATGGGCTGATAAATTGGCCCAACAATGTTGGAGGAGTCAAGCAATCAGCAAGTCTGATTTCGGGTGGGCAATTTAGACCCGGAACTGGTCACGAATTGAGATCGAGTAAAATGGATAGTTTTTTGTTTTGATTTTGAGAGAACTGCTTAATTTAGCTCGATTCTGGTTACAACAGTGTTAAATTATTGGTTATCTAGGTCGGAACCAAATTGGTTCGCAAATTAAAAAATTTTGCTTATAAATAGGTTATAATTTTGTTTAATTTAACATTTAAGTTGAGCATGAATTCAAAATAAATAAAAATAAACGATTCCAATCAAGTAAAATCAAAGAATCAAATCAAAATACTTAAAAAATTAACTGAAAGTAAAACTCAACTGTTTCTCACTGGTTTCAAATTTAATTCCTTTGAATTAAGTGAATGCTTAGGTTCGGATAATAAAATCTAGTTTAATATAATTTCGAAATTGTGTCTCCTCTTAAATTTCATGGTCATCTTTTGCATAATAGAATAAACTAAATAAACATCATATCAAATTATGATATGCTCAATTATTTCACATGAGTGGGTCCATTTGATGGCATCGAAGAATCAAGAATATGCTTGGAGAAGATAAAATTATTCTCCATTCTTTAAGCGTAATTTCATCAAGCCGAAGCGTGACTTTTTCTTCTAGACAATTGATGCCTCAACAACAATAATATATTATGATAATTTCGTAAAGAGTAAATTACAAAAACTAGTCGTGAACTTAATAGTTTTTTGAAAAATATTTATTTCGTACATAAAATTGTAAAATTGTTCATGAAATTATTTTTTTCCCAACTTGATTTTGTCAGCTTTTTTCTTCTTTGATCGAATATCACTAATTGGCAGCTTGATAACACGACGACGGATAAAATGAGGAGTCGGGCTAGTTCGGTGGTCGGAGAAAAAGAAAATAGGCAAGTTCGAGGCGGAAAAAAAATTGATTATGTTAGAAGCACAACCCACCTATAAACTCAAGCTGATATGTGTAGACTCAGATTGTTATATAACCTGGTGAATGAAACTACATTTTTTAGATGTGGTAATCTAACACCACTTCTCAGTGCAAGCAAGGTTTAAAGACATACGTAAACGACGAGCGGGGGCATGGAAGACCTATGATATTCATGGGCTTTAAGTGATTCATATGGTTATTTAAACTGGTCGACGGGTTCACATGTTTTAGATGTGGTACACTAACACCCACTCTCAAGTACGAACCAAGTTGAAAGATACGTGAAAAAAACAAACGAGATGTCGGAACGACCTCTAATCCATAAGTCTTAAAATACACAAATATCTCGCATTTCACGACAAATTTATGCCATCAAAAAAAATACACAATGACTTTTTTCGAAAAGTTAAATATTTGGCAGTCATCTACTTTATGCAATTCACTTATTTATTAAAAACAAAAATTACGGATAAGTGTTTAGGGGTGTCCATAAAAAGAGAATAAAGTAATAAAACCCAAATGTGATGGATGAATGATGATGGTGACAGATACGACGACGTATCACAGCGTCGTCGCGTCGGCAGAGATCGTCCCCAAACTAGAAATAGGAGCGGTGGGCCCAAAACCCACCACTACCATTCGACATACTTATGCGGCCCGTCCAAATTACCAAAATACCCCCGCACCACCGGAGCAGCTACGTCACCACGCAAATCACCAGGTTCATTGAACCTGGACAGTCCACAACTCTCGCTATAAATAACCGCCCCCAAATCCAATCATCACCACCAGATCTGGAAATCGAAAACTCAATTCAATTCAATTAATTTGAAAGTCATTGTGATCGATGGCTCCGACAATGGCCGTGGCGAGCTCGGCGACGAAGAAGGCGGCGGCTCCGGAGGCGGAGCTGAGGAGGAGGAACGAGGAGCTTGAGGCGGAGCTGAGGAGGAGCAGGGAGAGGGAGGAGAGGACGCGCCGGGAGCTACAGAGGGCCGCGGAGAGGCTGAGGGTGGCGGAGGAGGCGGAGGAGAGGCTCTGCTCGCAGCTCGGCGAGCTCGAGGCCGAGGCCGTCGAGCAGGCGCGTGACTACCACGCGCGCATCGTCGCGCTCGCCGGCCAGCTCTCTCGGGCGCAGTCTCTCGTCCGCAAAAACGTCGCCGTCGCCTGATCGGCGTTGCCGGAGAAAACGTCGCCGCCGTGTAGAGGATGCGTTTTTTTTGTTGTGTCTCCGCGACGAGTGTGATGTGACTCGTGTTTTGTTTTGTTGAGTTTTATTTTCTGGACAGTGATTAAGTTGTGGGAATGGAAGCAAATTTTGTGTATGATTGTGTAATATTGAACTATAACCGTACTAACCGTATTTTAAAGTGTTGAAGCCTTAATTGAGCAATTAGGGACTGGTGGTTGGGAATATCTGAAAATTAACAGTAAATTGATTAAATTACTTGGGTGTTGAAAGTACTAGTTGGCCAGTTCTGGGAAATAATTATAAGTTGATCAAATTATTTGGAATGATCAAGAATTAGTGCTAGTTAGAATTAATCGTGGTAAAAGATGTTAAATTAAATTGACTGGTCAAATTACTAGATCGATTGAGTTAGAATTAATAATAGTTATAAATTGTTATGTAAATTGATCAAATTACTAGATTGTAGTTAAAAATGAGAAGATAAATTGATCTAGAACTAGCCCTCGTAGTTAAAAATTGTTAGATTGATCGATAATTAACTATTAGACTAATCGAGAATTCATCGTAGTCAACACTTCAAGATCAGTGGAAAATAATCATAATTAATTATCAGCAGAATTATTAGACGGATAATCATTAATCGAATTATCAAACCCATCGAAAAATACTTATTAAAAATCGAATTATTAGACAGATTGAAAACTAATCAGATCAGTCGATCTAACTATTCACTCTTACATACTTTAGCTAATCCCTCAACACTCATGATCCCCATCACGAAGGGACAAGAACCTTAATTGAAATCAAGAAACCAAGTAAAAGAACGATTTCCATAGAAAACGGTCGGAGACCATCGGCGGAGCTAAAAGCCATATCCAAAACCTTCCCATGGTTCTTGCTGTCCTGTTCTTGAATCTCAGGACCAGTATTATACGCACCATTTGTTCCATTCACTCTGCTTGCGTCAGGACAGAAGATGATATCATAGTCATCAGCGGCGTTGCACGTGAAAATGCTGGTGCCGTCGTCGAAGGCGTAGCTGTAAGCTGTGGGACAAGCCCTCTTGAAAATGGCGGAGTAGAAGGATGGTCTGCAAGTCGTCGGGTTTGCAAATTCTCCCCTGCAGCAGTACTGGTCGAGCCCGAACGCTTCACAAGCGCTCTTGCACGCAATCACTCCCTCGCTTCCTTCTAGCTCTCCGTTCAAGTTCAAGCTCACCACTTGGAGCTCTTTCGGACAACCTGGTACAAACAACCAAACCAAAAGGAGTACATTTGGTTGTTAAGTTCTTGTCATGGTTGTTGTCAATTTGGTGAACTATATACTAAATTTAGCTTGGAAAATTAGTATTAAAGTACCGAATAGAATCAAAGCCAACTCGTTCAATTTTTTAAAATAACCAAACTTGACTGTTTTATTTCAAGCTGAACTCAAATTACTATTGTAATGTTTTATTTCGAATATGCTTTTATCAGCAATAATTCGAGAATTCTTATTCTAATCATTTGTAACAAGATTCAAACTTAAAATCTCATATATGTAAAGTGTGTTCCTTAATGCTTGGCCCAACTTTATGTTTGTTTATTCTGTATCACATCTTTCTCGTTATAACAAATCTAAGAAACACTGGATCATAGAATCTTACCCATGTTGATGTCCGAAGCGCAGCCAGTAGCGTTACATGCACCATCCATGTCTCTCGGAGCAGCAACAACCGGCAGATTGTAGCCATCAACAATACTAACATCGTAGAAATCTAAACCACCGTCTTTTCCAAGAGTCACCTCAAAGAGCGAAGCGGGCGGGACGGCGCCAAGCCCGTCGCACGCTAGCCTCCCACCACAATCCCCCGTCTGGCACGTCCCATTCCCTGACTCGTCGAACGTGCACCCCGTCCTCGCCCATATCCGGCCCGACCATCCCGGGGAAGCTGGGATCCTGATGCTCATGCCTGAGTCCAGCCTGAACCCGGTCGTGGGCAGAGGAGGCGTTCCTGCACCTGCAAGCGTTCCGGGCCATATGGTGTGAGGGCAGTTGTTCGTTATAGTGAACGTGGTACCATAACAGCAAGAGAAGAGCAGTGAAATGGAAATGGCGAAGAGACTCAAAGACATTGTGAGAATTGCGCTAAGTTTGATCCAAACCCGCCTACATATTTATGATTTTAAATGCAAAATGTGATATGCTTGCTTACATTGCTTTGACGATCTCTCAGCCGCAAGATGACCCTTTTGGTTTTGGTATCTCCTCAGCCTTGGAATGGACTCTTCAAGAAGCGATTCCTTCCTTTACCTGAAAAAAAACAAAAACCCATTTCAGAAGATGAATATAATATCCAAATGAAACTAATCATGGCAATAAAGACAGATTCTGCATGTTTAGCTCAGCAGATAAGGCGGTCCAAAAATTTAAAGTACAGCAATGATAAAACAGAACCAACATTTTCTCTTTAAAGGAGAAATTTGCTTTCTGAAACAAGTGAATCACTTTCTATCAAGAAAGTAAAAACATATATGCCTTTCATACCAATTATCTTATAACAGACCACTGTAACTGTTTTTGACAATATCTGGTTCTGATAAGCCTTTAAAGTACAAGCTATATACAAGATCGCAATTAATAAGTGATAAACATGACGATGGATTCATGTTATATACTATTTATACGAGGAGAGCAATTACCGAAACTTCATTGCATATAGAGACTATGCTCACACCTCCAAATATTTGATACAATCACAAGCCACCCGTCAGAGCAACACCTGAAGAAAGTGGACGGGTTACAAAATCGCCCACCAAAAGCCTGTTTTTTCCCATCTGATAGTGTCTATTGAGCCCGAGATATGACCTTGAGCCGAGGATTGGTTTGCTATAGAGACTTGAAGTAGTTTAGTAAGCCAACGAGTAATCGGTGAAGAGACTGAGTTCAGACCATGTTTAATTATGGCACACTGAGAGTAGTTCACAAACCATGATTCGAGTCCTGAAAAAAATCTCAACTATTAACAAAGCAAATTGCAAATGAAAAATTAAAACAAAAATGCACCAATAGTTTATACCCTATAATTTCTCTAGCAGACCTTGAAGCCATTGAAGTGAAGGTATATTTCTTTCTCAGCACCGATATAATACAAAATGCAATCCCCTCAACAACCCAAATATTTGAAATAACAGCAAATATACCATTTTCTTGGTGTACCCTTTCTCGCTGGTTCTGAACACAACATAATTGCCTACATTCAAAAATCACACACTGTATTAGAAACTCGTCGTGTTAAATTTCAAGAACATAAGAAGCATATGCCATCACTAGAATAAGCATTATTATACTCTACCGAATGGCAAATGCGTGAATCCCTGCAAAATCAACATTTACTTCAGGAACACATACTAAACAGTCCCAATAAAAAGCAAAAGAAAGAAATCATGACGCGCAGAAAGAATAGAAATTAAACCAGGTCATTGATCTTTAATCTGCAAATAATTAGACCATGTATTCAAACATAATAAAATAATAACCTAAAAACACCTTTCATTGGAAGACCTCGGGAAATCCTGTGCTACACAGATCACAGATTCACAATAGAAACAAAGACTATGAACAATAAGAACAACATGATGCTATGAATAATTGAATAGATAAGTAGCACATGCAAAAATAATGAAAACTGACAAATAACGAATCAAGAACTGATGGCACCCTGTCATCATCCACATTTCAGATTATAAGTTACTGCCTAACAGAAGAGATACACTGAATTAAAGAGATTAGAAATATATAGTTCCTACAGATAGGAAAGATGCATAACGTCTACGAATTAAGTCCGATCACATCGGTCAAGTTCAAGTTCAAGTTCAAGTATCCCGTGAAAAGGAAAATTCTCAAAGGAACATGTTAAAACAAGAGAAACTAGTTTTCGGGTTATAGCATATGGAACTATATCTAGCTCATATCCATGGCATCTCCGACCTGGCTGCAGATCGGACTGACAGCGGAGAAAGATCTCTCAAACGGAGACGGATGAAAGTTAGCATCACCACGTCTGCGCTTAAAGCCACAGCTATCAGGCGGGGATGTCTCTGTGTCAAGCTTCCTACGAACCCCTCTCACAGCCTGCTCCTCCGCTGGGGTGAGAAGGAAGATCTTCCCGCTCGCACGGCAGAGGGAGCTGTGGTTATCATACAGAATCCTCTGGTCGCAGTTTTTGTCACAAATGTGGGTGAGGCCGGTTAGTTTGCAGCGGTACATATTAGCACACACATGCTCATTCTCACATTTCCAGTCGCATTTGTGGGCGTGGTTTGGCCCTTCCCGCCCCAGAAAACTCGACAGAAAAATAACATTAGCGGGACCTGCAACCATGGATTTTCCATATACCTCCATTGCTTCGGGAATTGAGGAACGAGCTGAGATACTCCCAAATCACTTCTAGCTCCGGCAGTTCTGCAGATCCCACAACATATTAAAAGGGTCAAATTCATTTTTCCCCTTGTTTCTTCGGATTCGCAAATTTGTTCATTCACTGTCTCTCTCCAAGCAAACAAAACCTTGAAATGTGACCAATTCAGACACAACATTGTATACATCCAAAAACACCATCATCATTTCAATTAAGCTTTCACAGTAATAAAGGGTCAAATTCAATTTTTCCCCTTCCAATTCGCAATTTTGCTCATTCATTGTCTCTCTCCCTCTCTCTCTTATTTTTGTTCCAAATCAATCTTGCTTGCAGTTTCAATAGTTCATTAGCAAACAAAACCTTGAAATGTGACAAATTCAGACACAAAACAGTGTATACATCCAAAAACACCCATATCATTTCAATTCAGCTTTCACAAATCACAACACACAAATTCAGAAGATTAAAAAACATCACAATCAAGTGAAAACAACAGCATAACAGCTACACATCTAATTCCAGATCTCAACCCTATCAAAACTGAAGAAAAATACAAAATTGACAAACAATCACTCAACCCCATAACACAAAACAGATCAAAAACACACAAATTGATGGGAAAAAACAGCATACACAGCCTACAAGAAAACAGATCTGAAACAGAAACCCAAAAAAATTGTTCCCCAAAGCAATATATATATATATACGTGCGTGGTCGGTGATGCCCAAAATCGAAACACGAAACTCCAAAAGGACAAGAAATTTAACATAAATAAAGCAACAATAATAGTACCGAGAAAAAATTTATTAATTAATTAAATCAAATCAAATCAGACTTACTTGTTTCTTTCTCCTCCGAACAGCGAAGCAAAGCACCCGAGACCCTAAAACAAACAAAAACACACTTTCTCGCTCACCAAACACTCACCGCGAAGAACAAAACACAGAAAATTGCAGAAGAGAGAGAGAGAGAGAGAAAAGCTACGAAATGTAAAAATCTGAGGCAGTTAGATATTTATAGAAAGAATTGGAGTGGTGGTGGGGTTGACGAAGGAGAGGAAATGGAAATGTAAATGAAATGCGAGTGAAATTTGCAGGAAATTTGGATTCATTTTTGTCTGGTAGCTCGAGCTTCAAGCGACTACGGCGCCAAACCAATATCACTTTCGGTTCTCAACCGAACCGGCTCGAAACCGAATTGACCCGGTTCCGAGAAAATAAAAATTAGTTTAGTTTGAGTTTTATAAAAGGAATTTCATAAAATTTTCACATTTTAGATCATTTTGATTTATTTATTTATTTTGATTTTATTTTTTTTAAACTGACTTTTATGAAATCTTCACATTTTGAGTCTGTTTAATTTAATTTTTGTTGGCCCATTAAATTTAGGCTCAGTTAATCAAGATCAGTGACCAGAAATGAGCCACGTGTTTTAATCATCGGCTCTCAGTTCAATTTGATTTTTATCGTATCTAATTTTATGACTCGAAACCGAATTGACGGGGTTTTGGTTCGGTTCGGTTATTTCTGTTTGCCCAACTTCTGTCTACTTTCCCGTCACGTGCTCACGTGGCCATGTACTTGGGTTTGGGCCCTGGAGTGTAATCAAATACAATATTGGGCTTCAACCTCGAGAACCGTCCCGATTACATTTCTTCCTCATTGGGCTAACGGCTGTATTGGGCTCGTCGCACGCTCGATGAATTATTCGGTCTTCCGGAAATACCCCTGCCCGCCATCAGTAATCACGCTTACTGCCATCGCCACTGTACGCCAACTCCAAACCCTCTGTGGAGTTGAATTGAAGCAAAGCTCCGGCGGCGAATCTGCATTTTCCGGCGGATTTTTCCGTTCACCTTCGGTTCTCAGGTGGGAAAATTTTCACTTGCCTCTCTCCCTTCTGCGAGATCTACCCGATTTTGATTCCTCTCTGGTACGTTTTCACTCTATCTGATCGTAATTTTCGGAGGTTACTGAATTTGAGGCGTGAAAGAGTTTTTTTTTGTGATAATAAGTATGATTCAGTAGCATTTGTTTGGTAAATTTTAGTATTTGTGTATCTTTTTGTTGATTATGTTTGGAATTAAAAAAATCCCCAAATTGTTGAAGGAATTGGTGGGAATGCACTGTTTGGATGGATGTGAAATTGGATGTTTAGGTTTTGCTGGCTTCTTCATTGTTGCTTTATTTGATTATTTCTTTTTTGGTGTTTTGAGCTTGTTTTGTTAGATTGAATTTGGTTAAACGATTGTTACTCTTAAGCTTGTTGTTGCTGCTTTGAGTTTTGACTTTGTCTAGGTTCAATTGTTTCATTTTTGTGGTGAACATGTGTTTTGATACTTGCTATATTTGTTTGTTTTCTGAAATCACTATTTGTTTGAATTCATGAACTTGCTGCCAAATTTTATTTGGGTTCCTAATGTGCCATTTGATTTCCATACAAAGAGACCACCTCTTGATTGCTTGCTTGTTTTGTTTTTTTGCTGTTTGAATCGCCATAGCGATCCTCGGGGCATAACGATGTGCAGCAAGTTTAGTTTGACAACAATGTGTGTCACACGGGTTATAATTATAAATCATGGTTGATTTTATTTTATAACTATACTGTTTAGCTACATCTTGTGGTGGATGATCCCATTATACTATACTGTTTAATGTGTGATCTGGTTTCATCTCTTGGATCAGTCCAAGGTAAATAATGTGTTATTGTGTTAACAATTGTTTTCTTCTTATTTTCTTCCATTTCTTATAAATATAATTCACTGTGTTCCATTAACTTCAGGCAATTGCATTTGGCGAGAGCTATATCAACACTCTTTGTTGTGTACATGTGCTTGACATTATTAACTTAACTGCTATTGTTAGGAACATGAGTGTAGATTATAGTTTATTTTATACATAACAACCATGACTTCATTTGTGCACATTATCTTAATTAACATTACTTTCTATTCAAGAAAGCGGAGAATTTCAGTGGAGAGCTCTTAATGGGCTTGCATATACCTCAGTTGCAGTACACATTACGCCACTTGTATCTTGAAGTTAGTTTTTCGTAAGCAGCCTTTTATGAATTTTCTTATGCTAATCTAGTTTTGTAGCTGAGCTTAGAGATTTGTTTGAGAATTATAATCAATGATTATTATACCTGATATGAAGTATAATTTGAGTGAGAGACTCAAATATGAAGTATAATTTGAGTGAGAGACTCTAATTCTGTGAAAGTTGGTCCATAACATGGTTTTGTAATAACTCATATATATGCCATTTTGAAAAAGACCCATTTGCATTCATACATGAGAAGGAAGAAGAGTTCAAATTTCTTTTGTCGACCTTTATTTTTAGCATTAGTTCATGAATTTTCCATGACTTCACACATAACAAGGTTGTTGGGACTGTGCTTTTTGGAACTTTGGCCATAACGACTCATAACCATTAAAGTTTTGACTCTTGGGACTTGGGAAGAGAAAAGAGAAGCAACCTTATTATTTCCAAAGCTGGACCTTAAGTAACACAATCTTAATTAGTGGAGGACAGGACATAGTTGGACTCTCTGTGGAATCCTAGTCTAATATTTCTTTCTTCATGATATTGGTCTGTTTATGCGCAGGTTACTGGTTAAGACGCCCAGCTGACGCCAGCCTTTGCTTTGCAGTTTGAGAGTTGGCTTGGAACCACATGTCTATAAAAGGAGAAAGATTCCTCATCTCCTCAACACCACTCGTGTTACACTTTCTATATTGACAACCCATTTCTATCTCTATCTTCTTGTTGTTGAGAGGTTGGAATATTTTGATCTCTCTTGTTCCCTTTTCTCTGGAGCCAGGTAGGATCGGCAATGGAGAGGAAGATTCTTGACTACACGTTGGTTCCCTCCGGCTTCCTCCTCATGGTGGCCTACCATGTCTGGCTCTTCTGCCGGATCATAAGGCAGCCCAACAACACCGTCGTTGGTGTCAACGCCTTCAACCGCCGCTTCTGGGTTCGTGCCATGATGGAGGTAATGAACTAACCATGTACGTATTCAGTTTTAGCAACACATTAAGGTTGTTGTTGTTGTTGTCGTCGTCTCTGGTTGAGGTGTATAAGGGAAAAAGGTGAATATAAGGGTATGGCTATATTTTAACTAATACTTTGGTTCTTGTAGTATCTGACCCCGTAAGTAGATGAAATGTATAGTTTCGATATGGCTTACACGTAGAAGTTCAGCACTGAAGTAAACTCACGTGTAGAAGTCCATTCCTACACGTGAATGACCCAACTAATAGGGTTAATTTTGGGCATTCGCCTTCTTTGGCGTCCTGCCTATATGCATATTTCCAATCTTGTTATATCCCACATGTAGCAGTAGAGTCCTACATGTTATGTCCACATGTTATGTTCACATGTGAGTTCAAAGTCCCACATCGGAAGAGTATTGAGTATAAGGATGGTTTATATACACATTGGACCCTAGACCCACTAGACTAGTCTTTTGGGTCAAATGTGGACTCTAATGTGTGTATGGACTTTCCTTGGGTGCTCCTTTTAGGTAAAGCCCATCTCCCTAACACATGCCTCATAGTCACAACCTCCTTCACAAAGTCAACGTGCTCCGCCATGGAAGCAACATGTAATGGAATCTCAGAAGAAAGGAGAGCAAGTTTGTGGAGAATAAGGGGAGTTTCTTTCAGGATTTGGTGTAGTTTATGAATGTTTCTTGAATAAGCACACTCCATCAACTCCATCTCCATCTTCAAAGAAGAAGGCAAAAACCTTCTCAGATGTACTTGAATGTGTCAAAACTCTCTGGTCACATGACATGAGTTGAAGAAAGTATAAATGTTATTGTTACTAGGATTCATTGGTTGAATATTTGTATGATCTTATCTATAAGTGTAAGGACATTTAAATTTTATGCACAGTTGCAAGGGACACCTGTGGCAAAAAGATTGTTTAAATGCTGACTGTAGTACTGTATAAAAATGTAAGTGCATGTTGCTTCTATTGTAGGAGTTTAACATTCTATATACTTTGAAGCAAGGTCATCAGATTGATGCAAAAAGCTTAAGTCTACTATAAGTGGTACTTACAATAACTAAAAGTTACCTTGACAATCAATCTCTTCATTAGGATCCTGAAATGCTTGCTTCTTGGCCCTTTTATTGAACAGATGAGAATTTATTTCGACACCTAGGACAGTGATATTTGTCAAGAGTTTCATTCAAGCTCTAATTTCTAAATTCTAAAAAAACACAGTGTAATAAAAAGTTAGAAATCTTGTTATATTTCCATTGCAAGCTTCCTTAAGACATGAGAAACACAAATGTGTATAATCCAAATTGAGTGTAGGTTTCAAGTGCTACCATTTAAATATAAGAGATTTAGTCATTGGTTGTCCTAGGCCCAAGAAAATATACTGATCTTGATTGTTTGCTTTTCATATATACAGTAAAATCTTTATTTTTGGAACCTGAGTTATCATTTTGATTAAATTTTATTTGTAGTTCAATAGACTGTCTTACAAAAACATCAACTTGATCAATTTGAACCTGCAGCTGGTACATGATACTTATGAAATAATCTAGATTAGTAATAATGAGATTAATCAATATGACTAGATAATTTGGTTCCAAAATGAGGTGAATACCCATGATTGCTCCACTTCCTTGAATCATCCCCGTTACTTCTTTTCGAGTTTAGTTACCGTAATTAAATTTCTTATTTTCATATTTAAATTTTACCAAACACATTCGTACAATTGTGTATGTATATTTATTTGCAACAACTATTTAAAGATTTACACTATGGGTCCTTGAGTATTCGACTTTGTTCTTACTGGGTATTGTTGTTGGGTTTTAAATGTCTTGTAAGTATATTTGGCTTTTGCTAAAGTACAACAGGATTATGATTTTCTTTTTGGGTTTAAACTGTTTTTTTTTCTTTTCTATTGTTTGTCTAGGCCATTAATGAATAACTTGAGGCTTACGCCAAACTCTCGATGGCTCCTTCATGGTTCATTTTCCAGACATTCCACACGAAGAGCAATATCTCTTTACATGACATAAATGCTATAGAAAGGAGTACAGAAGCAGAATGACAAAGTTATTATAAGAAAACAAAGTTTTACCCGAGCAGGGATAAAATAGTTCAAAAAACATGTTCGATGATTAAAAAAACTTATATTTCTCTGCATGATCGAAGTTTTGACAGAAAAAATTACAATTTAAACGTGTTTCTTGTAGGAGCAGAAGTGAGTTGGAAAGAAAATATAAGTGTTCATTAAGAAAGTCAACATAGATGTTATGAAAATGTATAAACTTGACTTAGTTTGCAAGTAAAAAGAAACACTTGGCATGTGTAGGTACAGTCAACTCTCACACTTAAGATGATATTTGATGGCACATTTATACATTAGTCAATGGCAAACCAAAGTAAAACAATTCTCTGATAAGGATGTTCTTTGGTCAGCACGCTACCATTTCTATATATTTCTTGTCGACAAGCATGTATGGGATTAGAATCATTGACCTGTATAATATTATAATAATTATGCAATCACAAGGCAAATTAAAGTATTTGATTTATGATGGGACGTTGATTACTACAAGTAAATATGCAACCGGATTCACTATTTTGATAATCTAAGATCTGATTCTCCCAAGTAGTCCTCTGATTTTGGTGATCTGTGATCTGAGTAACTTTGTGACTCCAAAGGGTAAGAGTGTGGGCAGTGTTGAAGTAAGCACGGTCACGAAAATGCTGATCTTAGATGGTGAAATGATGGCTATTGCTATACCGTAGGTAAAAAACATGGCAACCATGCAAATTTCAAGCTCAAGCTTCAATGGGAAGTTTTTGGTGAGGATGGTGACCATGGACAGAGACATGGTAAAGCCTATGGTGTTGAATATGACGAATATGGTGTACCAAACTATCTCTCTAGACCCGAATATGGATATTCCTGGAATCTGATTTTTCTGACTCCCACTGTCCTGCCAGACACCTCCCGGAGGGCTGAGTCCTACCTGGAAGGTCGTTGTTGCCACGAACACTGAGAGCACTAGTAGCGAGTTACGCGCATCACTGGGAGAATCTCTCCCTCTTTTGAACCTGAAATACTCCACCAGATCTTTGGTCATTGATCGATGTGTCCCTGATCTTGTTTGGGGATTTTTTGGGACTAGCTGAGAGGAATTTGTCACATCTTTGGCTTTGGTAGCTCCAGCACTTCTGAGGGCATCTCCTATTTCTCTGTCTCCGGCTTCACTTGGGAATATTAGGAGTATATCAAGTGCAGTCAGTCCACTTTGATTTATGCCATTTATCTCTAGAAATGATGAATTCATCATTTTTCCATTTCCTAGCAACAACTCTACCACCTGAAATTAAGACAAAAAGCAAATATGACTCAGCTTGGATTATGAACTCTCTTTTGTTACAACGAGAAAGACAGTGAAAACTTTAACGTCTTTTTTTAATACTATTAAGAAAATTTTATCAAGATCTCTATGATAATTCTGTTTCAAAGTTGATATACAAACTTGCCTGAAACTGTTTCCTCCAAGTAGCAAGGTGGAGGATTGTGTTGCCTTGCGCGTCCTTGATGTTGAAGATCAAACTCTGCTTCTCCATCTCCTTGGCCCAATCCACCATAGCCTTGAGTGCTTCAAATTGATTGTACCTGACAGCAAGATGAAGAGCACTCTCCCTCTGAGAAGTGACATCTTCAACACAATCAGGACAAGCAGAGAGCATCTCCCACAGCGCATCAACCTTACCTCTTATTGCTGCTACATGGAGAGCTGTCATTCCCTCCCTTCCCCGAATCCTGCAAAGGCTACGATTAGCTGCAACAAGCTCCCTCACTACCTCTACACACCCGTTGGCGGATGCAAGGTGTAAGGGGCTGTACCCATCTTGGTTGAGTTCTTTGGCAAGATCAGGCCTCAGAGTCACAACCTCCTTAACAAAGTCAACGTGCCCCGCCATGGAAGCAACATGTAGTGGGTTCTCAGAAGAAAGGAGAGCAAGTTTGGGGAGAATAAGTGGAGTTTCTTTCAAGATTTGGTGTAATTTCTGAATATTTCCCGAGTAAGCGGACTCCATCAACTCGATCTCCATCCTGAGAGAGGAAACCAAAAGCTATAAATGTTATTTTTACCAGGATTCAGTTGTTGTATATTTGTATGATCCCTTATTCTTGAATATTCATGTAAGGACATTTAAATATGCACAGTTGCAAGGGACACCTGTGGCAGAAAAAAGATTGTTTAAATGCTGACTGTAGTAATGTATAGAAATGTAAGTGCAGGTTGCTTCTTTTAGGAGTTTTAACATTCTATATACTTGGAAGCATGGTCAACAGATTGATGCAAAAAACATAAGTCTACTATAAGTGGTACTTATAATTAATAACTAAAAGCGTTCATCTATCAGTTCGAGCTTTTAGTTGGGTTGTGAAATTATGACAGACTTACCTTAACAATCAAACTCTTAATTAGGGTCCTGAAATACCAGCTTCTTGGCTCTTTTATTATTGAACAAATGAGAAACTATTTCGACACCTAGAACAGGGATATTTGTCAAGAGTTTCATTCAAGCTATAATTTCTAAATTCTAAAAAAACACAATGTAATTAAAAGTTAGAAATCTTATTATATTTCCATTGTAAGATTCCTTAAGACATGAGAAATACATATGTGTATAATCAAAGTTGAGTGTAGGTTCCAAGTGTACCATTTAAATATAAGGGATTTAGTTATTGGTTGTCCTAGGCCCCAACAAAAATACTCATCTTGATTGTTTGCTTTTCATGTATATAGTAAAATCTTTACTTTTGGAACAGAATTATCATATTGATTAAGTTTCAATTGTATTAATAGATTGTCCTACAAAACATCAACTAAATTTGAACCACTGCCGCAGTTGGTATATGATACTTATGAAATAATGTAGATTATCAATCAATATGACTTGAGATGAATACATTCTTTGTAATCTAGTTTTAAGTATTGACGGTATTGATTTCTTACCTCTTTCATGTTAGAAAATATCAAGTTTGGTGCTCAAGAAATAGAGAGAGTAGAAACAAAACCAATTTCAGAAAACGAACTAAATCGGATAAAAATGAAAGTTTTAATGATAATGAATCTGAACCGGATAAAAATGAAGATTTTAATGATAATGAATCTGAATCGGATAAAAACGAAGACTTTAATGATAATGAATCGAATAAAAAAGGGGGCTTTGATGAATCGGAGTTTTTTTTTCCATTAACTAGAATTTGCGAAAATATAGTTTAAAAGAATTAAAAAGTAAAGTACAAATCAAGAAAGGGAAGCGAAATTAAAACAAATTTACTCAATGTTGTGAAAATTACTTACTTGTCTGACTAGTTCCCGATTAATTCTTCGATTAGTACATGATTATTCCTCCATAATTTACGAATAATCCTTTAATTCAGTTTATTTTCCTATTAACTCCCTACTAATTCCCGATTAGTCCCTACAAAGCTCTCTGGGTGATCACAAGGGCATGAGTTGACAAAACATATATTTGTACCATTTTATCTACTATTATACTTTATAAGGGCATGAAATATGCACACTTGAATTTAACACCTGTAGCAAAAATAAAGATTGTTTAAATGCTGACTGAGGTAGATAGCAATGTTTGAAAATGTTTAAACAATCTGTATAAAAATACTGATGCCAGAAACTTGAGTGTACACACTTATGCAATTGGTTTCAAAATAAACAAGTGAACTTTCTTTAAGAATTTGTTGCAATTGCTAATTAATATCCATAGCCTCAGTCATGACATAACAAAGCCAAAACTTTTTTGTTGGGTGTAAACAAGCTGAATCGAGTTCATTTTGACATGACTCAACTCGTGAAAAAAGTATTCGGCTCAAGCTTGGCTCGATTCGGTTCGCCTAAATTTCAATGCAAATATTCATTAAAAATTAAATAATTCATTAAATAATAAATGAGCCAACTTAAGATTGGCTCGACTTCAATCGGCTATTCTAATTCTATTATAAAAATATTTATTGAAAAATTTAAAATATATTGATATAAATATATAATTAATTAAATATTAAACGAGCCGTCTCGCGAGCCTATTGGGTCTTAAAACGTTAGGCTTGAGCTTGGCTCGTTTTTTAAATGAGCCCAATCTTAAACTCGAATTCGGATCGAGCTCGA
>JAYMTP010000917.1:0-27893 GCA_036897365.1 Geranium brycei | reverse complement strand
GCACGTTTAGTGGGTTCACTCTGGTCTGATAAAATCTGATTATCACTGTCAATACCAGCATCATCACCAGATTGTTTCTGATCCAAAACCATTGCTTTATCAACAGGATCTTCTTGAGTCTTCTTCTTGGGTCTACCGCGGTTTCTCTTTTTCTTCTCTCCAACAACACCATTGTCACAATCCCCAGCACGTTTAGTGGGTTCACTCTGGTCTGATAAAATCTGATCATCACTGTCAATACCAACATCATCACCAGATTGTTTCTGATCCAAAACCATTGCTGTATCAGCAGGATCTTCATACTTCTTGGGTCTACCGCGCTTTCTATTTTCCTTCTCCCCAGCAACACCATTGCCACATTGCTGTTGACCCGAATCTTTTTTAGCCCCAGAAGAACGTTTATTGGTAGACCCCTTGGGCCTACCACGCCCTCTCCTCTCCGGCTTCTTATCCTCTTCATCTTCATCTAAATCCTCATCATACTCAACATAGCTCAAAGCAGAAGAGTCTCTCTTTCTGAGATTCCTCTTCGAGCCACTACTTCCTCCACTGGAAAACTCCAAACCATCCTCCCCTCCTACATTACCATCCTTATTCCCAAAATCAACAACACCAATTTTAGCATCAATATTACATTCAATAACAACAGCAACAACATCAGAACCATCACTAGTTACCTTCTTCTTAGGCCTCCCCCGCTTCTTGCTCTCCTTCTCCTCCGCCAGAGGAGCACCAGAAGAGCCAGAACCACCAGAAAACCCCTCCTCCGCTGCAACCAGAGGTTCTTGACCAAGCTCTGCAACACCATCCCCAACCTCCTCAGCCACCGCGCTACGCTCCTCTCCAGCCACCGCTAGCTGACCATCCTCGGAAACCCTAATTTCGCTCTCCTGATCACCAACCACCGAATCTCGCAGGAAACCCCCAATTTCCGCCTCCTCAACCACCGCGCTCCGCTCCTCTCCAGCCACCTCGGAAACCCTAATTTTGCTCTCCCCATCATCAACCACTGAATCTCGCCGGAAACCCCCAATTTCCGCCTCCTCAACCACCGCGCTCCGCTCCTCTCCGGCGACCACCGGTGGCCGATCCAGCTCCAAAACCCTAATTTCGCTCTCCTCCACCGAATCTCGCCGGAAAACACCAATTCCAGCCTCCTCAACCGCCGCGACCCGATCCTCCTCCACCGAATCTCGCCGGAAAACACCAATTCCAGCCTCCTCAACCACCGCAACCCGATCTTCAACCACCGAATCTCGCCGGAAAACACTCAATTCATCCTCCTCGGTCATCGAATCTCGCCGGAAAACAACAAAATCAACGACTCGAACAGCGAATCAACGAATCTCTCTGGTTCGTCGCTGTAGGGTTTCGAGTTCTTTGAGAGAGAAGCTGCTCTAAACTGAGCAAGAAACAGGACAGAAAAGGAAGGGTTTTAAATTAAGTGAAATACAAAATAAAAAATGAGGAATAGGAAAAAGAGCTCTCGGGTAATTAATTCTGACACGTAACCAAAAATGTGGATGACGTCGGTTTTAGGGTTCCTGATTTGGAAATCAACGGCTCAGATCTTCCTCTCGAATTCTCGCGCCCTTTTTACCGTGCGAAAAACATAAATATTTCCTAACTGGGTTTCAATTTATTAGCGAGAGATTTGGAGGGAAATTAAGAAAGTGAAAAAAAATCTTTTTGCGGTGTGATAAAGTGACCAGCGGGTGAGGTAAGAGTCCGAGTTTCAGTTCTTGCACTGCGAAGTCAAAGACATGAGCTGTAGGAACTGAAACTCAACTTAACTTAACTTAACTTAACTTAACTGAACAGTACTAGTACTAATGTATCAATCGAACTGCTTTAGAAGCACACGTTCTGAGAACTGAAAACTGGTCTTTTTATATATTGATATACGTATTAAAGTTTAATTAATTAATATTCTAAAATAAGTTGTGAATGTTCGTTCCCTCAGAAAAAAAAAGTTGTGAATGTTCCGTATCTAGCAGATGTAACGGGTATTTATTTATTTTATTATTATTATTGGGTTTTTAGTTTGGGCCTGAATCATGGGCTTCTGTTTTTGGATCTATTAACTTGTTTTTGGGTTCATTAGGCTAATAAGCTTTACGGTTGGACCGATCAAATAAACCAGTCGAACAGTTTGAGTTCAATTTGTTATAATTGAGCCAAAGTCAAATTCAAAGATAAACTTGTTTAATAGCTAATGCAAGTTTGAGCACGAACTTTAAAAAATTGCTAGACTCGCATGACAGCTTGTTTATTATTTAATTAATTGTGTAATTCTTATCAATAATATTTTTATACTTCGTAAAAATTTATAATGAAAATTGATTGAACGATCAAATATGGGTTTCGCAAAACCTAACGAGCTCAAATGATGAGGACTATTTATTTTTGCTCATCCATATTTGATCAAAATCATGTGGATGGTCAGTTTGTCACCGAAGCATTTGGTCATGTGGTGATGGATGATTGTCGCTTACGCCGGGGCATTTGGAGAAGTCGAGGAGGTCATCGAAGTCTTGGTAAATAATATCAATTGAAGTTGTCATAATGTAATTATTTATATTTAATGCAAAATTGTTGATTTTTGGAAGGAAAAAATAAAGGTGTTTTTTTGTAGTTTTACATCAAAATTAAAAGGTTAGATAATGGTAAGCAAAATATTACGTCGTATGACGTCTCATTTGTTATAGGGCCACTTTTCTCCAGGCAGATTTATGTGGCACCTAGTCAAAATTCACTCAAGGATGCATTAGGAACAACCTAACTCGTGTGGAAATGTGTTAATGCAAGCAAGATTTATTCAAACAATGAGAAAATAATATAGAGTTTGCTTAAGATAGAGTGTTTTATATCAAAAGTAGTGTGTGCTATAAACGAGGAGGAAAGCGCTCTCTAACGAATGGTCGATATCAATTTAATCTAATAGCTACAAAAAAAACGTATAAGAATATGCAAGGATATCCAAAGCATATTTTTGTCATATTTCAAACATGTCTAAACATCGTACATAGACCCTCTAGTCAATTCGTATACAGTTGTATACACGACGCTTACATGGCAATTACGATGCGAGTTCTCGATAATGGTAGCATCACATTGGCCCATCCATCCATCGAGAGTGCCAAAAGTCCAGAGTGTGACGTCATCCTCCACTAAAACGAGCGATACCCTCATTGCAAAGACATTCTCGTTCTTGGTGGTATGTCCAAAGAAGATCTTCGTACCCCTTCAACGCAATCTTTGTTTCCTGAATTTTTCTTACTCGCGAGCAAGTTCTTCCACGTAACAAAATAGCAGTGTTGATGATGGTTTATATCCGTCAACACCTCCTCTATTGTTGTATCATTGGCGGCTAGGTTCATGATCCTTTATCGAGAAGTTTCACAATCTGTTTTCGTCATTGATATATGTTTCAAAGAACATTGATTTCTTGTACTTATTCCTAACGTTGGTTTTGATAGCGTTCGAGAGCCTTGTGGAACTAATTATCGCCTCCTCGTGCTCTTCCTGGTCTTCTTATTCTTAAACTCTTCGAGCAACTACGATACTAGCTGTTTTCTTACAATCCTTCATCATGTGAGGGTCATCACATATAAAATATTTCAAAGGTTTCTTAAGAGAAATACTAGCCCGGTCTTGTTCCTAGCCGGTTTGGTCAATAGGGCTGCCACAAAATAACACAAGCGGCCAAACTAAATTGAACTGAAAAGAACCAAATTGGTTTGGTGATGAATACAATTGAAACTTCATCGCTTCGATTTTGATTTATAAAATTAGAATCGAGATAAAATCGAACCAAACCAAAAACCGAACAATGCATGCATATGATTTATTTAGGTCATCAATATTCAGTTCAAAAAAAAATAAGAAAACTGACAAATCAAGTAATAAGTTAAAAGTGCATAAAATGCGAGAATTTCATGAAATTCAGTTTAAAAAGGTCATATAGAAATCGATTGGTTAAAACAGAACTAAACCCTATCAGTTTGATTTGAAGTAAGTTCGGTTCAAAACTGAACCGTCAACTGTCCCAATGGCCACCCTAGTAATTTCCCAAATAAATTCGTTTTTTATGTAATGGATTTTCTGCAATAGGCCCATTAGAAGCCCAAAATGAGCCCAAACATAGGCCCAAAGTAGATAACCCAATCCTCGAAACCTTCTTCAACCCAATCACGACAATCCTCTCATCATCTTCTTCTTCTTCTTCTTCTTCATTTGGGGATCTTCAAAAACCTCACTCTACAGTTCTGCAATGGAGAATTTATCTTCCACCCTCATTTCTCGCTCTTCATGTCCGCTCAACTTTTGCTCTGGTAGGTCGGTCTCGGTTCTGGGTTTCTCTAAGCTACGCCTCACTCCAGCATTTCACATTTCTCCGAGGAAGCGCAGTAATGGGACCATTAGAGCTTCTGTGTCTGTTGAGCAACAGACCCAGAAGACCAATGTTTCTCTTCTCAAGATCGGCACCAGAGGAAGGTGATTTTAGTTTTAGTTTTCAGTTTTCTCATATGGGTTCGATTGGTATTGCTGTGATTGTTGCTGAATTTCATGAATTGTTGATGTGTGTGTTTTTTTTTTCTGTTTTAGTTCTGATATTGATTTGGTTTTGCTTGTTATTTGATCTGGGTATATTTTGGCTCACTGATATTTGAGAATATGTATAGCATCATTTTATGATCACACCATCTGGATTTGTTTTTCATCACAGGATTGAGTCAATGTGGAAGTGTGGCTTTGTTTTGCTTATTTATGAAGACATTGGTGTTATTTATCTAATTACTGAAATATCAAATATCCATTTGAGATTGGCCAATTTGGTATCTGTAATTCTGAAAATATGGTATCTTTTTTTTACATACGCTTTGAAATTATTCTTTAATTTGTGATTTTGCTGTAATTTGTTAAGTTGTTTGAAAGTATATCATTTTACTAATATCTGAATATTGAAACATCTCTTTGCGATTTTTTTTGCATTCTGAAAATGTGGAAGTGGAGCTTTGATTTTATTTCTTTACGCATGCTTTAAAATTATTCTTTAATTTGTGCTTTTGCTGTAATTTGCTAAGTTGTTTGAAAGTATCTCATTTATCGAAATATTCTTATCTGTTCTTTCATGTGAATTATATATTATACAAAATATTTATTTAACACAAAACGAGTTTTGCTGAAATTCCTGATTCTTCAAAACTCTTTAATATCCGCCTCACCGAGTTTTAGAACGTTGCATATACTTTCAATTTCCTGTTTTCACATTGAGCGCAAGTAGAATGTGGTTTGATACATCTCTTATTCTCGTGTCAAGCTGTTTTGGGTTCTTCTATCCTTATAACTCTCTTCTTCACGTAGGATAGTCCTTTAGCACTTGCTCAGGCCTATGAGACTCGTGCTAAGCTCATGGCTTCGCATCCAGAGTTAGCGGAAGAAGGGGCGATTGAGATTGTGATCATAAAGACAACAGGCGATAAGATACTCAGTCAACCACTAGCAGACATCGGTGGGAAGGGATTGTTCACAAAAGAAATCGACGAGGCTCTCTTGAATAGTGATATTGACATTGCTGTTCACTCGATGAAAGACGTCCCGACCTATTTACCTGATAAAACAATTCTACCTTGCAACCTTCCACGTGAGGATGTTCGTGATGCATTTATTTCATTGAGTGTGGCTTCTTTGGCGGATCTACCTGCTGGTAGCATTATTGGCACTGCATCACTCAGAAGAAAGTCACAAATACTCCATAGATATCCGTCACTGAGCGTAATTTTTCCCTTTCTATCTTTTCTCCCGTACGTTACAATAATGTTCTTATAGCATTATGTTCAAAGAAAGGTTAGTTTCCATTATCTTTTCTCTATAAGTTACGCTTAATGGTTGAAATACTTCATACATGCAGGTTGAAGACAACTTTCGGGGCAATGTTCAGACTCGGTTGAGAAAACTCGGTGAAGGAGTGGTCCAAGCAACACTATTGGCATTAGCTGGACTTAAACGCTTGGATATGACAGAAAATGTATCTTCCATCCTTTCAATTGATGAAATGCTTCCCGCTGTTGCTCAAGGAGCAATTGGAATTGCTTGTCGAAGCAATGATGAGAAGATGGTAAGATTCAGCCTCTTTTTTTGAAGGCTTTCGCATCATATCTTATGTCTATCCCTTTCAGTAAGTGTTCTTATTTACTGAAATAAAGGTGAAAATGAAAAGGTATTGGATCTTGTTCTGGAGACTATGGAGTTACACTCATATAAGCATAATTTGTTGTATAGAAGCCTAGTTATTGACCAATATCTCCACAAGTTATCCATGTTTTTCGTGATCGATATATCATTTCATGTATGCTTATCAGGAGAAGAAAAGAACGTGATCTGTTCCTCCCTCTTGATTCCCCCTATTTTGTGAATATTGTTATCAGACTAATTACTTGGCCTCGCTGAATCACGAGGAAACAAGATTAGCAGTTACGTGCGAAAGGGCCTTCCTCGAAACCTTGGATGGATCTTGCCGCACTCCTATTGCGGGTTATGCAAGCAGAGATGAGGATGGTAATTGCATATTCAAGGGATTAGTGGCATCTCCTGATGGAACCCGAGGTAGGCACTTGGCTTTGAGATGAGATCATTTATCTGTTGTTTTGAGATCATTATCTTTCATCATATGGATGGCCTTATTTGACGTGGTTTTTATTAATCCGTTTTATTTCAGTGCTTGAAACTTCTAGAAAAGGCCTATATGCTCTCAAAGATATGATCATGATGGGGAAAGACGCCGGCAAGGAACTTCTTTCAAGGGCAGGTCCAGGATTTTTTAATTCTTAACTAAATTGACGGCAGAGTTAGTCATTTAGACGAATCATTTTCAGCTTTTTTGTTGCAATGTTTTGTTGTTGTTGTAATGTTAGTACATATTTGTTTTGATTAATTGTAAACTAGAATATATTGCTCCGATCAATCACATGTACTTAATTAGACGAATATGATTGTAACGTATTAACAAGTTGAAAATCTCTTGTCCATGTATACCCTTGTCTTTGTCATTTACATGAAAACTACAGGAAGAAGCTG
The DNA here is from genome assembly GCA_036897365.1 of Geranium brycei. Classification (NCBI taxonomy): domain Eukaryota; kingdom Viridiplantae; phylum Streptophyta; class Magnoliopsida; order Geraniales; family Geraniaceae; genus Geranium; species Geranium brycei. The sequence goes on along the minus strand of JAYMTP010000917.1, from coordinate 20,813 downwards.
ATTTGACCAGGAGGTTATCAGTTGACTTTCTCGGTCATTTTATCCGATAGCCTACAGCCAGCTTCATTCCTTCCTCGGAATATGACAACGCTAGAGATTTAATGGCCCCAAGCTGTATTTTACAGGTATGCACATTCTTTGCTTTCACCATATTACTTTTCTTATTTATTCTGTTTACTTGTTTGCTGAGTTTAATGTTTATATTTTTCACATTTTCTGTCATATATGTATATATATCCTTTTATTGTTTGAAATGAATGTGCTGCTGGATTTTGAGTTTAATAAATCTAGTTCAAGACCAATAGTGAGATAACAATAGAATAGAACAGACTTAACACCCTGTTTTCATATTAGATTCCCAGAAACAATCTTATCACTATGATAAGCTCTCAAAAATCAAGAAACTGACTTTTTTCTTTTTCTTCTTTAAACTTGTTTGCAAAGAATTAGTTGGAGTAAATACACAACTGTTTTTTTATCAGCAAGTTGTGTATCAAGTAAATACACAACTGTTAAAATGGTTTGGTTGGTAGTTTCTTGTTGGCCAAATAATGCTTAATGAGCTGCAAAGATTGTTTGGGTGCAAATGTTGGGACTTGGTGACCGGCTCCTCGGATGGTAACGAACGTAAGGCCCTTGTAACCAATAGTCCACCCGCCAACCTATAGAAGTTAAAATTCATCGATTAGGTTTGTTAAATTTTTTATACTGCTTTTAGATTTATTATCTTGATAATATTCTTTCCGTTTGAAGATTACCTCTTTTTTATTGTACCAGGGAGTCCATTCTTCAACAGTCTCGAGTCCAAGCTTCTTCAACGTGTATCTAGTTGAAGTTACCGGAATTCTTCCGTCCGTGTCTCCACTGTGAGTAAAACAGAAGTTTAGTTTACTCGTGTTTTTTCTTAGAAATTGTCATCGTGTAAGATAGATTACCTGTAGACCCATATGCGAAGACCTCCTCCCACGAGTTTTTTGATTACGGGAAGTATGGAAGTGGAGGAATCGTTCCAAAATGAGATATTGTTGCTGCAAATAAAGCATTGGCTTGTATTAGGTATGCTTTCACATGTTTCTCGTGACTGTTCGTTATAAAACCAGTGTTTTTAAAAAACGCTAGTCGGGCAGACATGGACCCTGAGGATTAATCGGATTTGTATTTTTCATTTTTTAAAATAAAAATATTGAGTAGAATCAAATTATGAATATAGTTATAAAAATCATAAAAATAAATATTTTAATATTTGTTATATTCATATCCTTAAAAAAAGACCTAATAATTTAAATTCTTTTATTTTTTCAAAAAATAAAATATGAAAAAATATGCACATATATGAAATTGGGTCAGTGTTCTAAAAATTCGCGCCCAGCCCGATTTTTAGAACACCGTTATAAACTGTTTAGCAAGTAGTTTGATACCTGCAATGAGTCCATGGATAGGGAATATGAGTGACATTGGCATGGAGCGCCTTTTGAACATCTGGTCTGTTAAAATACGTCTCAGTGTAATACGATGCACAAGGATCGTACCCTGCCGGTTTCTGGTGCCATCCTTCCTGTAAAACAAATGCGCATAAAACTTAAATTTACTGTTTCTCTCATGTCTTCGATCTGAAGTTACTGATAAAAATTGTCATCATGCAGAAAGCTCGAGAAGACACAAGAGCTTACGAATTTGGCAAGCAACTGAGGAGCAACGCCTTGGATCACCGGCAGATTCCTAGCAACGGTGAAGTTTGGGTTCGTGCAGGTGGGAGCGTACAAGCTATACATATCGATGATTTTGTAAACGTCAAAGTACTTGTCCAGAGCGTGGCTGCAATTCGGTGAAGGATTCCCCACGGTATCTTGACTGAAATTGCACTTCTCCTTAACATTACTATACACTTCATCGGATATCACAGCATGATCCCACGCATAGTCCATCATCCCCGTCTGGTCCATTTCATCGTCTATCAATGCATTTCCGATCTGCAATTTTTCGGGTTTAACATGTTGAGAAACTAAGAATAGTTAAATGACATCAAGGTCGTGCTTAGTTCTGTAGTGGCAAAACTCACCATGAAACCCTTTAGGTTTATATGATTTTCTGGGAAAAGCTTGTTATTGTCGTAAACAACCTCTGCAAGCTGCGGAACATAGTGTCCTGAGAAAAACAAACAGACATGGTCGAAAAATGTTACTTCAGGCTTGCATGAGAGTTCAAGAATCAATGAGAACTTGTTCATGAATAAATCAACATCAATATTCTAAAAATCGGGTTAGGCGGGGATGTTTAGAACACCGAACCGATTTTACATGATCAGGCAGTTTAAGTCGGCTAGACGGGTCTAGGCGGATTCAGGCAAAAAATAACTTGATTTTGATATTTTATAAAATAAAAATAAATAATTTATACTAATAAGTATTTCCATTATATTTGAAGATCCGAATGTAATAGATATTAAAATATTGATTATTTTTACTTCTATATGGTATAAATTCATAATTTGATTTTGCATATAAAATAATTTCTTTACGAAAATGAGAAATATAAATTGGATGCATTCTTGGGGTCTTTATCTGTCTGACTAGTGCATATCCTTTTTTAGAATATTGATCAACATATAGATACATACCTGCATAGCTTTCTCCAGATATGAAGAAGTCATGTGATTTGTACTGTGGAAACCTTTTGAACCAGTTCACAAGGAATATATATGAATCCTGAGCTATAGGCACACAATAGTTTACCATCAATTAGAAACTGAAAAACCCATAAATTGGAATTTTTGTAGTTTAATAATTTGTTACTGTTTTGATATTTTACCTGTAATGGTGTCACCAAGTTGTTTCATATCAGTGCTTGTGTTTGTGTAGGAAAATCCAACTCCAACAGGTGACTCAACAAACAGCAGATTTGCAGCTGATAAGAAACAAATTAAACAAAAATGATTATGAATTTCCTTTATTTATTTACAAATTAATTATTGGTAGGGTAGGGAATTTAAATTTAATTAATTAATACCTTTGTTCCATGAGTTTGGATTGAGCTTCACTGTTTTTGTGTCTTTCTGGGGAAAGAAAGGACCTAACTCTTCTGCTAGTCCATACCCAACTGATGAACATCCAGGACCTGCACATTCAGTGGCATTTTGGTAATTAATGTATGTCATTTGTGAAAATTATTAGCACCTAATTAAGGTAATGCTGACACCTTTAGATAAGGTTGCACATAAATTAGAGATAATAAGGACAATCTCACTTTTGCTGTATTAATTATACATTTTCTTATTTAACATCTGGCTTAAGTTTGTTTTTAAGAGATAGATTGAGAATTTTTTAAACATTAACATTAACATTAAATTTCAATTTATTTTATTTTATTTTTAATGATTATGAAATGGCTAATCATTCTTATTTCTTTCAAAATTTCAACTCTATGCTATTGACATATAGGGTATATCGTGTGTGTGTATATATATATAGGTTGTTTTACGATAAAAATTAAGGACGTTATATATTACACATAATACATAATAAAGTGAGATAAAAATTGTTTACGACCAACCTACACCGTGTAGTGAACGGACACTAATAAGATTTTTAGATCATTGTGGAACTAAATGTAAATTAGTTTGACTAATCAAAGATTAATAGAAAATTAATTTAAAATATAACATATAATTTATTGAATTGAGATAAAGATATATAAAAGAGTGATCAAGAAAAATGAAAACTAAAACAAATAAATAAATAAAGACGATTATTAAATAATCACATCTTTAGATTAGAAAATTTAAGTGACACTGCAAGTAATTATGAGTCTTAGAATGTACAGTTATGAGATCATACAACAAACAATAGTTGGTACCAAAAATAATAATTGCAACAAGCCCAAAGTAGTCCTAGTTGTGATGATTATTAATTAGAGTTTTAGTACATTAATTGTTTAATAAGTAACAATGAATAATCTGAGGATTGGACTTGGACCAGCTTACATATAAAAGACAAGGACGTTGCACCAACATGTTCTACTTCCCAACTGTATTTAACTACTGCCATTAATTTATACTCTCAATAATTGTATATTATTATAATTATTTCATGACGAAATTAAGATCACATCCACTAACTAACCTCATCTTTTCTCTAACTAGAAACCTCACCAAATCCACCCTCAACGTCACAAAATACACCAACTTTATAGTTATTTTGAGAAAATTTGTGGTCAAGTGTATAGGTAAAAGAAGTAGATAATACTGTTAATAAATATTTCAAGGTATCCATTTATCAATAAGAGAATTTGAATGTAATGAGTTTTTTAACATTTGACACGTCCTTTAGAGAAAAATATTTATTAATTTTTTTACTTGCGTAAATTTTTATATCTGAAAGACGGTATCATATCAGTAATTCATTGGTATGTCTGTTTGGACAAATTATATTAAAGTCTTGTCTAAAATACGTGGATTGAATCGACATTTCACGAGTCTTTTAGAATTATTGTTTTCAAAATCTTCAATTAGTCAGTTAATATGATTAATCTTTGAAAGTTTTTATTGGATGTCAAGTGTTATAAATAATGCTAAACGTTAGTAAGACGGAGAGAGCTTTCCAAAAACTAATCAAAAATTGGTTGGAGATTAATAAAAAATTAATTATATTTAGAGATAAATTAAGAATTGATATGAGATACACAAATCTTGAATTTTGGAACACTGCACCCGACTAACGTTGTTAGAACACTACTTAGGGTTTTCACATATCAATTATACCGTTTAGGTAGATCAAACTTCAACATGATATCAAATATCAGTTTTCGACCACGCGGGTCAAAACCCACTTCATCATTTTACGTGCAGAACCCCGCATACACAAATCTCGATCATTTTTTCGGTGGATCAGACTCAAACATACCAAACTTAAAATAAATAAATAAAAACATAACATTGAGGGTAAAATGGTAAAGAAGCAAAAACCTCCATTGAGCCAAAGGAGTAGAGGCTTGTCCTTGGGATTGTGAGTGGCCTCAAAGAACCAATAAAACAGTGCCCTCCCATGGCTCTCATTGACAGTAACATAACCAGCATATTGCTTGAAGCTCACCAATGGCTGACCAGGAACTCGAATCACTCTGTCACTCTCTTGCTCAGAGCAATTTATGACCATCACATGGCTTGTTGCAATCAAAATAATTACAAGAATGCCACTCCAACCCCAAGAGAGAGCCATGGATAGTTTCAAGAAGCTTTAGCTCTCTCTCTGTCAATGGTTAGCCATAATTTGAGTGTTATATACAAAAGAGAGAATGAGAGAGAGAGAGGAGATTCAAACAAGGAGGAGACAGATAAGAGCTATCTGTAATGGGACTATTTTAGTCATATAGAGAAATAAATGATTAATTATTTTATGTAGATAAAGAAATAATAAATATGTCTTTTTGATCCAATGAAGTCATGAAAATGAAAATATATATATATCTTTTTTGGAAGTATACTTGAGAGACTAGTTTTTGTCACATTTAATGTATACAGTGTATACACACTGCACAGAAATATTAATTTCAATACAAATTAGGTGTATATTGTCGCTTTCAGATAACTATGAGTGTTTTGAGAATTCTTCTATTTACGGCAGTAACTTAATTTTATTAGATTTTGCTTTGTTGTAGAGGTTTGACTGAAGATTACGCTAGACATTATTTATGATAATAGTTACATATGTTTTGATTTTTTAATTTTATTATTAGAATTTAATTTATGAGGATGATATAAAATTTATATTTGCAGAAAATAAGTTGGAGTTGAGTTGAAATGTGTTAAACATATATGGGAGGTGGGTGGTCAGTCAATTGCTTTACATATAATTCTTTGACAATTAATTTATGGGGAATTGGAGATAGAATTAATTATGTGCATCAACTTTAGCTTAATTTGTGTATTTAGTTACTCATATTAATTTATGCATTTCATATTTCTTCCTATAATTTATTAACAAAATATCATAGGTGGGTTAATCAAGTTTCTAGTTAAAGTAATTTGATATTACAAAACTTATCATCAATGTTTAATTCATTAAAATAGGTGTCCTAAACTAATTATAATTAAATAAATTTATCTTCTCTTAAACTCTTATTTTTTGGAGTGAATTTTAAACTTATTTTCTTATTATTTTCCTTTTATACCAATGATATATTAATGAGATTTGAGTTTAAAGTTGAGATTTATAGAAAATTAGTCAAATTTGATCTCAATATTTAACAATATGAAAATTATCGAGATGATTATTTTATTATTTATTTAATTAGTATACCATATTTTAAATAATTTGGAAATTTCTACATATTTATAATTAGATAAACGAACTAAATTGAATTTAAATCAGTTTCAAAAAAATGAATTTAAATCTTATTAATTCTAATTGAATTTGGGTATAAAAAAATAAATTTTCCCTTTTCAAAACCAAACTCAAAATAAGTAAATAAAGAAAAATCATATCAAAATAAAATAAAATAAATCATTACAATTTTAAATTAAAACTCAATTATTAAATATTCATGTTTTGACTTTCCCACTCTCACACGTGCTTTTGTATCTGTCAATTCTGTCCTAATTGGCCCTCTCTCACGCTTACAATTGTCAACCCCTCATATAGATATAGCTTATATAATTATATACCCACAAACAAGCACTATATACCCAAAAGTCAAACCCAATATTTTGATATTTTCTTGACACAAATTTGCATTTACTTCAGTTCCTGTGTATTTGGGCACTTATTATTATTATCCCACAATATTAAATATTAACGCACTTATGTTTTTAAATTTGACATCATTGTTCACGTCAACAAGGTTGTCCGAAACAGACAATGAAATTTAAAAACTTGGTCCCATGAAAATGAAACCTTAGCTGGTGGCTACAAGAACAATGGATTGGCAGCTCCAAGACATTAATTACGAGACAAATACGTCGTTGTTTTTTGTATGAACGTTAATTTGATTAGTGTAATGCAGCCCAAAATGATTTTATTACAAGACATTATGTAAATGTAGAATTGAATTGGTATTTTGCATACATATGTGTTGAGAGATGGATGTGACATTGCAACAACAACTAGAAGTGCAGTGTGCCTTGTAGGCACAATGTGTTTGTTCTGTTATTTGGAAACTAGTACTGTTCCACTTGTTTACGCAACTCCGATTTATGGATACCATCGAAAAGGTTCGTTTTCATAACGAATGACGTTAGATTCGTTGAAGTTTGACTGTAGGGATGGAAAAATATTTTGTCATCGACGAAGATTTGATGTTTAATGATCTAATTAAAAAGTAGGGAGACGAAATTTTTCGGAGACGATGTATTTTCACCTGTCGTCGATATGTAAGAAATGTAATTTATACATGGATTTAATTAAAGTACGTATTTAATAAAAATAATACATTAAAATACATGTTTTAAATTAAAAATTGTTAAAAGCGATATTTTAAATATAATTTAGGGGCGGGGTCTGCGGGGAACGATGTTTCTCGTATCCCGTAAGGGTGGGACGGGGCCAAAAATATACACAAAAAGTTGGGAACATGGTGGAGAAAACTTGACCCCCTTGCCACGTCATCTCTACCGACTAGGGATGATAACAGATCGGGTTTAGGGGTGTGCTTTTTAACACCGTCCTTGTTCTGATGGAATTAATCAAGAATATAAAGTACTTGTAAAGTTCAAGGAAAATTTTATTTTCATTAAAATGATAATGAGGCGGTTTCAGGATGAGTCTTACGATCTCCGTCTCTTTATCGATCGAATCTAGATACTATATCTTCTTCATAAAACAAAACCCAAATTGAAAATACGTGAATTAAGAGACTTATTACATAAAAGGTATAAATATCCGTTCACAGACTTAACAGCAACATAAAAATTATGTAAATCTACGTATCCGGATAAATAATAAATTTAGACATCCATCCAAAAAATAAATTCCTTTAAGTGAGGAAGTTAGGAGTAGTGGGCTTTCTTGTTAGGCCTATAAAGTATCTTCAGGCATGGGTTTGTTATTAGAGCTCTTTTTCACTTTACTTGCAACTTAAACTTTTGGTTAAGTGCTGCGTGAAAAGTTAGTCAATCTGTTATGTGCAGAACAAAATTTTAAGAAGTCAAGATCCTTAAGTAAAGGTAAAAGTCAATGAGTGTACATTAAGCTGACATGATAAGATAGAGAATCTGGATTTTGTTTTGGCTAGACTTTGTGCACAAACATGTCTTTAACTACAATATGACCATTTATCATGTCAAATGACTATTTGTAACAAGATGTTTAGGTTCAATTTTGAGTGGGTTCGATTTGATTTTGAATCAAATCGATCATTTTAATTTTCAAAAAATAAAATATTAATTTGAACTGGTAAAATTCAGTTCAGTTTTTAATACATTAGTTTTACTTTGTTTTGATTTTTATGAATAAATGTGTATGAAATTCTCATAGTTTATATCGTTTTGACTTATTACTAGACTTAATGGTTTTTGATTGAATTTTCTTCGAACCGATTTTCATGGAATTCTCCTATTTTGAGCCAGTACTGACCAAATCAATTAGTTTTTCATTCGGATCAATTTTTATCGATTATAATTTTATAAACCGAACAGATAGAATTTGAGTTAGATTTAATTTTCAACCAAACCAATTAAGTTATTTTTGGGCAGCCTAATTGTAAGATTAAAACAAGTAATGTTTAAGCAAGTGATTCATCAAGTAACATTTTATCTAATCAACTTCAATCCAATAACAAACAGAATTAAATAAATTCTTATCAGTTCGTTTTTTTGTCAGTTTAATTCTCCCAGGAATGGCTGTAACATTTAGTTTTTCAATTATTCAATGTCTCATAATTCAAGAAACAAGAATCACAGGTCAAGAAACGCCTCTACACATGAAAAATGATCATCTAAGCCACAACCAAATCAACAACTCAACAAAATCAGACAAGTCAAGCTCTCAAGAGTCAAGAAAAGGGTAAAAAAAAACCTGGATTTACCATTCCCATTCAAGAATCTGAATTCCTCATGATTTTAGCTCCAACGCCTTTTATCCTCCTCCTCGTCGACCGGAGCGTACCACGACGGCCTTCGCTTCACATTGCTCAGCCTGTAGTTCAGGAGAAGCTCCTCGTCACATAGCGCCCTCGTCGCCACCAGCACGAGAGTCCTCAGCACGGGAACGTCATTTTGCTTTTGCACATTGCTCTTGGAACGGAATGATTTGAACCAGAAGCTCCCGAATCGCCTCATACCCGCCTCCTCATCGTTCCCGAATGTGACATTGGGGATGTATGCTCTCATCGCCTCCTCGATCAACGGGAAGTCGTAAGGGCAGATCATGACGTTCGGCTCCACTCCCTTTCCCGGGTGATTGGCGAAATGAGCAAGCGCTAACGGGTTTCTCAGCTCCAGCACTTCACCAATTCTTCCCCCGTATTTTGACGCCTCCAATGGTTTGCTGAGAGCTTTCCATACCCGGTCGGAACCGCCGTTCCCGCCATTTCCCGTATTCGGCGACGTGGCGTCTGGGATGGTGAGGCCGTTCCAGTGCTCGCGCGTTTCGCCGCCAGAACCCCAGGGCTGGGCGTTGATGACATTCCCGTCGTACCTTGTGATCAGATAAGGGTTCTGAGCGTCGACTCTCGGGTATCCAGGGATAAAACGGTAATATGCGGGGGAGTATATTAGGCCGGGGTAGACCGCCACGACGGATCCAACTTCAGCCTCCCCGTCTAGGAACAAGCCTCGGCCAGCCTCCTTGTGAGGTATTAGGGAGGGCTTGAGGTCGAGCGTGTAGCCTATGTGATCTTTCAGTCTCTTTGAGAGCTCAGCGCGTTTCAATGGCCTTGTCTCGGGTACAGCTGCGCTGGAAAAATCTCTGCAAATCAGACCCAAAAATCAAAGGGAAAAGTACATATAAATACACCCAACTTTTCTTTTTGGATGGAAAATGTAAGTTTTAAAGTGAAATGTCTAAAATGTCTTTTGATTAAAAATCTAATTTTAAAATTAGATTTTTACCCGAGGGCATTTTCGTCTTGTCACTTTAAAAATTAACATTTTCCATCCAAAAACTTAACCGTTGGGAATTTATGAAACTTTGGTGTATCTAAATGACCCAAATCTTAGTTAGGTATAGTTAAGTGGAAAAGGTGTATACTTGGGGTGTATTTATATGTACTTTACCCTAATAACCAAAAGGGTATAAATAAAGTAATATCTTCAAACAAAAGAAGATTTGCAAATTAGGTTTTCTTATCATATAAGACATACCAATCCAATCTTAAAGGTAAAACATACAGACTTCGCTATTGACAAATTTTATGCTTAAAACGCGATTAAGACACTTTCAGATATGACATCCAATGAATGAAGACAAAGGTACAAAACTCGGTGAGAGAAAAACTCACAATGACAATCCGCCGGTGGAGAACTTCTACGAACAGCAAAACTAAGGCCAGTTCCACGGGAAGCGGAATTTGACTTTGACTGATTCAGAGGCTCAATTGTTTTCTTATCGGGAAGAAGCACTTTATTCATAGAATCACAGAAGATTTTCATTTGAGAATGTATGTTCTCTTGTACGAGCTTTTGTTGGTCATCAACTGAGGCTCTACTGGCCATGTCAATGATCTCCTCTGCATCTGCTTCAGTAGCATTTTTTCCCAATAGATTATAGCTGACAAATCAAAGAACTATAGACTTTAATGACAGTATATGAATTCAAATTACACGTAAAAGGTAAAAAACAAAACACAAATAAAAGAAAAGGCTAACAATTATACAATTTTGTCAATTATCATGGTTCAAAACACAAACAAGCAAAAAACATTCAACATCATGTTCAGAAGGTGAAATATAGGTCAAAACATGAATATTCTAAGCAGAAGGGGCAAGAACAAAAAATGATGTCTTTTCCGAATCTCATATTTGTAAGAAAATACTGTGAATTTCGATTTTAATCTGATACCCAGAATCATAAATGGAAAGAAACGACTAGGGTCACTTTGAGAAATCAAAATGGGGCTGCAATATGAAAGAAATGAAGAACCTAGTAGTTGACAAATAAGAACTACAGACTTCAATGACAGTATATAAATTCAGACAACAAAGCATAAATCACATAAACAACAAACAAGCATTTTTACATTCTATTCATTTGTCAGCAAGCAAACATATTTACATGATGCAAGAAAAAATAAATGCAATACAAACATAAAAATAAGGGGCAAGAACAAAGAGTGATATCTTTTCCAAATCTAATATTTGTGAGAAAATATTGTGAATTTCGATTTTAATCAGATACCCATAAAAGGAAATGAAAAGAAACGATCATGGCCACTTCGAAAAATCAAACTGGGGCAGTAAATTGAAAGAAATGAAGAACCTTGTGTAGAGAAAGAGACGATTCGTGTCTGCTTCAAATTGGAGCTGCCTCGGATTCTTAGCAATCGACTTCACAGCCTGCGAATCACAATAACAAAAGCTCCAGATTCAGAATAGCAGATCATGAAACGCATCGCCAATTTCGTGTTCGTGAACGTACCTTTTGGAATTTCCGGAGCAGAAGAGCCATTTCTGCTTAAAGCTCGATTCTGGGAGCTGAGCTCAGAGCTTGAGCTTCGTCAATGACACTGCGCTTCACTTCTGAGGAGCCCCAGAATCGATCGGGTTCAGGATTTTGTGCACGAAATCTCAATTTTGCAGAAGGGTTTAGTCACAGAGCATGGTCTGTGCGGAGGCTACACAGCTATGGCTGGGTGTAGATGGGCCTCTTGTTGGTGATGAGATATGTTGGCCTTGTAAGCCCAGCCCAATTATAAGTTCTTTGTGTTAAAATTTATGGAAAATGTGAGATACCTTACTCATAATTATGTCATCTTTATGTTTAAAATAAATTTTGATTTTTCTAATAGAAGGGTATTTTCGTCATTCTAAAAAAATTGAGAAAGAGTGATAAAGTGTAACTTTTGAATCTTTTGAGGTGTAGAAAACGTGTTTTTAGTTGACCGGGAGTTAGGTGAAAATAGCATATTATTTAGGAGATGTATGTGAGTTTTTCCTTAAAATTATAAACGTTTATTTTGGGGCGAACACCCATGGTTCACTTGTACAGTCTCCATAAGGTGTTTTCCACCGGATTAGGTATTAGCACCTATCATTTTCATAACAGTGCTGTAGAATCGAGAAGATTGATTGCTCAAACAAATACAAAATACAAAACCAATATTTCACCTTTGCCACGTACACAACAAAGACCTAATCAATAAAGTTATAAGAACAACCATACAAATGACATTAAGGTTGTGAGGGAAGTGACAGATTCCTTCTACAATAAACTTGAGGTCACGGGTTTCAATCTCTATGTTGATGGCAATATTATTATTCCTAATAAATAAAACCCAACAAAGCTAGAATCTTGAAGAAGGAAGCGGAGAGCCAGAGAGAAAATGAGAGAGAAGAGAAAGAGACTGGTCGGGGGCGAAAACCGGGACCTGGTGTCCAGCTCCCCTCACAGTGGCCAGGGTGAGCCCTCCTTGGTAGGTCTCCACCCACCCAGCCACCTGACCCTTATGAAACCATGCCCTCCACTCCTCTTTAGTCTTCATCCTCATCGTCTTTATACTGTACCTGGTCGATGTCACCGGGACTCTCCCATCCGTGTCTCCACTGCATTGTGAAAAAAAATCATACAGGTCGTGAGTTTTAGACGGTGTTCCAAAAAAAGTTAAAACCCGGCAGATAGAGACTCCGAGAAATAATCTTTTTCTATTTTTATTGGTTAGAGACAAAATTTTGAACCGATTCGCTTTAAGTTCACAAAAGTACAACTACCAAAAGACAGAGCCGATAACCAACCGATTTTATCATTCGAGTCATTACATGCCACGAACCTTCACGAGACTAGAATTTTATCGAGCCATGAAAAAATAAGTCAAATTTCAAGTTCTAAACCGAGCCAAACTGAATTTCAACATTTATGCTCTCCATTCAGTTTTTTATTAAAAAAACAAAAGCAGTCGGTTCGGTTCTATTTTGGACTGGTTCAGTTAAAACCGTAACCATAAAATCTCCGCCTAGTTGCTGTCTTGGTTTATGATAACATAGTCGAGCCCAAATCTCAATAAAAAAATCTCTGCATAGGCCGATTTTTAGAATAAATCACATGTTTGGATTTATATTTTGGCTATTTAATTATACCTGTAGACCCAGATTCGAAGCCCGGCTTGTAATAGCTTCTTGATGATGGGAAGCACTGTTTCTGGTGAATCGTTCCACTTTCTAATAACATCACTGCGCAACCAAATCAGTACTGTAATTAATGAAAACAAGCTCGACCCATTTATGTCGTGCAGTGTACTGCACAAGTTGATGAAAGAGCAATAGAAGGGTCGAGAATGTGACTGATAGGACCCCCAATAAACCAAGTGAGTACAAAATTAAAACAGGACCACATTATTGTTTTATTTCATTCAACGCTCTGTGTTGTTATTTGCAGAACTGGAAAGCTCTGGTTCAATCATTTCCCACATGCCAGGCTAAGCACAGAGAATTGAAATTTGACCCCATTTCTCTCTCTCATATAAATATCTACCCATATTTCTAACTTCATAGAAATTTAAAAAAATACTATAAATGTGTATGACATATTTATAAGAAAAATGTGTATATTTTCATAAAAACAAGGGATAATGACACTTTGTTACACCTAACTATAGCGAAATGATACTTTCATACCTTAATTAATTTTCTCACTTTTTGGTACCGTAATTACTTTTATTGACAACCTACCCCTAAAATGTCTAAAATATTTAAACTACCCCTGGTTCAATTGAAAAAAATAAATAGAATTGACACATAAAATAGAATTGAAAAGCTGCTCCTCGGGTAGTTTAGGTATTTTATGTGCCAATTCTATTTATTTTTTTCAATTAAACTAGGGGTAGTTTGGGTATTTTAGACATTTTAAGGGTAGATTGTCAATAAAAATAGTTAGGGTACCAAAAAGAGAGAAAATTAATTAGGGTATGAAAGTGTCATTTCGCAGTAGTTAGGTAAAACAAAGTATCATTATCCTTAAAAATAATGAAATTGTCCGTGAAATTAATAATTATTTTTTTAAAGAGATGAATATTTCTATGAGTTTTTGTTTATTTTCTAACTAAAGCTTGTATAATTTAATTTTTTAAAATGATATATGAGAACCATGTCCGAAATTTAAGGTACATTTAAATGTTGAGTGAATTACCTGCAAGCAGTGTAGGGGTAAGGCAGGTTGGTGACATTGGCATGTAAGGCGATTTGAACGTCCTTTCGGTTGAAATATTTCTCCGCGTAGCCTTCGGTGCACGGATCGTACCCCGATGGCAGCCGATGCCACAAGTCCTGAAATCCAAAGCATCGATTCGATTCAGATATGCAGATATAAACAGTGTTGTAGAAAACGCTAGGCGCTAATCAGTTGGATGGTGTCTTTTGGGATTAATCAAAAAACAAATCAGATTAAATGATTAATCGGAAGTTACAGAGGATTGATTAAGAATTAGTCAGAGATTCATCAGACAGGCCGGAGATTTTTACAACACGGGATATAAATATTGATATGCAAATTCCCCGATTAATTCCGGATTAATCTTTGATTAGTCCCCAATTAATCATCTATGATCTCTAATTAATCCTTCAACTTGATTTATTTTTCGATTAATCTCAGAAAGTCATCTCTATCAGACTAACCCCAATCATTTTTAAGCACACTGGTTACGAGTGAATACGAAACTCACGTGTCGGGATAGGAGATGAGGCACGGGTTTAAGCCTCCGGGAGGCAGAGCCCGAGGAGGAGCCAAGGCAGACGGGCGTGTAAATGCTGTATATGTCGATCTCGGAGTAAACCTCCATGAAGCCCATGATATGGGCGTCGCAGAGGTCGCTGCTTTGGTTCTGGTTTTGGTTCTTAAAATCGCACTCCTTGACTATATTGTCGTGGAGCTGGTCGGATATGATGGCGTGACTCCAAGCGTAATCCACCAGCCCGACAGTGTCCGTAACACCGTTGATCACGGCATTTCCAATCTAGATCAACGACACGACAATGTACGATGAGTTTGTGAATATATAATCGATCAACGAACGGGGCTCAAGTAATTACCATGAAACCCCTGAAGTTTATGTAAGAGTCTTTACTCGCTCCTTTGTTTCTTTCGTAGATTAGCTCAGCGAGCTGAGGAACATAGTGACCTAAAATCACCAAACAAAAACAAAACACCCGATTAAGGACCATACCATAAAACAAGCTAAATACTAAATATCTCTATAGTAAAAGTCGCTAGGTGCTAGTCTCGAACACATCTTTTAAAAATTAATTAAAAATTAGTTGGGGATTAATCTTTGATTTTTATTAAATTAATACATGTACAATCAGTAAGAATATCCGTCATGTTTATATACTTAAAAACTAAAAAAATAATAATAAGAGTATTAATTAGTATAAATTATTTTAGATTTAAGTATTTTTATTTTATGAATTAATTTTTTAAAATGATTTCGCAAGCCCGTCGAGACCTGCCTACATCTCTGCCTAAACTTATCTAGCCGACTTAAACCGCCCGATTAAATTAAATTAGGTCGATATTATAAATAGTGTTCTAAAAATTTTCAATTTGTCCAATTAAAATCTCTAATTAATCTATTAACCTGATTAATTTCTGCCTAATCTTTAAAAGACCCTCTCCAACTTATTATAGTATTTTGTTTTATCAGCCTAACATTTTTCAGAACATTGGTTATAAAAACCTCCGTTTAGGCCAATTTCTACAACACTGCTAAATTAACAGTAACAAAATGTTAGGATTAACAATGTACCAGCATAGCTCTCGCCGGCAAGATAGAATTCGTGGTTCTTGAACTGAGGGAACCTCTTGAACCACCCGAGCAAAAACGCGTGAGAATCGCTGGCAGTGACATTGTCTCCGAGCATATGTAAATCTCCGGACACGTTCGTGTAAGAAAACCCGACTCCCACTGGGGCTTCCAAGAACAGCACATTTGCAACTATACACATCGAAAACGATCAAGAAGGGCTAGCAATGAAAATCAGAACCAATAGTCTAAAACTCGACAAAATCGAGTTTTGGACCCAACTTGAAAACTCGCTCTGGATAGTTCAAATTTCTTACCAAATTTTCACTACAAGAGATTATGTTATGAGTACCTTTATTCCAAGAATACTTGTTGAGCTTGAGGCTGGTTTCATTTTTCTGAACAAGAAAGGGTCCTAGTTCTTGAGCTGCCCCATAGGCTATAGATGAACAACCAGGTCCTGTAATTGCAATTGCTCAAGAGATTTAGTAATTATATATAATGAAATTGATGGGACTTTTGGTGGTGTTTGTGTTATTGAAATTGGAGTACAAAATTGTTGTTGGTGAGTATTGTTATGTTATATATAACGCGATTTATTTAAAAGGTCAAAGTTATGTATATGAGTTTGGGTAAATTTGTCTCCTAAGTGTAAATCCATGATTATCAAACCATAATATCACTTATAAAAAGTCAAACCATTGACTGATAAATTTGATTATCATGTTAATACTAAAATGAAACACAATGGGTTCTCCTTCTTAGTGTCTACCTTCGAGCTAAAGGAGTAAAAAAGCCGAGCTTTAAACGGGCCTCGCATCGTTATAATTAAGATCGCACTAATTTTGAACTCAAAATTAAGCTATTTTGATAACTACTTGAGCCAAATCCATAGAGAGGAGTCTGTAGCTTAAATAATAATAATTGGTATTTAATATAACTAAAATATAATGGATTGTCCTTATAGGTGTAAACGAGCTGAATTTAGTCTCAATAATCAATTTAAAAAGGTTCAGCTTGGCTCGTGAAAAAAAATTCAGCTCGAGCTCAGTTTGGGCTCGAGTGAATTTATGCAACTACACTCAAATTTGGCTCGAAAACAAAATATAAGACAAAGCTTGGCTTGGCTCACTTAATTATCAACATATATTGATTAGGAAATAAATATTAGATAAAATATATATAATTCATTAAATATTAAACGAGCTGGCTCGAAATCGAATTGACTCGACTAATTTCATTGCAGATATTACTAATTTTTGTTAAAAATATATGATTAATTAAATATTTAACGAGCATGTTCACCAACTTTAAGAGATCAAGCTCGAGTTCGTTTATCTAACGAGCCCAAAAAAACCCAGAAAAGGGTGAGAGAAAATAACCTCCATTGAGCCACAAAACAAGCGGTTTGCGAGTCGAGCCACTCTGGGCCTCGAAGAACCAATAGAACAATGCTTTGTGGCCATGGGTGACGTAGCCGGAGTAGTGCCGGAACTCCGCCGCCGGCTGGCCCGGCAGACTCCGGACCCTGTCCGCCTCCTGCCGCCGCCGGGAGGCCTCGTCGCCGGAAATTGACTTTCCGTCGCCGGAGAGCAGTAACAGCGACGAGAGTAGTAGATGGAACAAAACGTTGCAAATGGTTTTCTCCATTTCACTCTCTCTGAGTCTCTCTTGATTTCTGCTACACTGCTATTGGGTACAGTTTTTTTCTTCTTTTTGGTTTTTCCACGATCTGCCTAGAAAGTTGTAAGATTCAAACCTTATATGCTCTGTGTTTTTTACTACGTGGGTCCGGTAATTAATCGGGGATTTATGTCTACGTATATGAAAAATATCACATTCGGCTCCAAACTTATGTAGAACGTCCAAACGTTCAAGCCATGTAGAATCGTCAGATTTGAGACGCGCGTTGTCTCAGCGTGCGACAAGTGGCATGGTCCATCATTGCATTACATGTTCTATATGGCTTCAATTTCGCACGGATTCATCATGGTCTACAACATTGCACTACATGATCTACAATATTGCACTGCATGTTCTACAGTTTGGACGTTTGGAGGTTTTTTTGGTTTGTAGCTCATATATCCTCTATATGGAAAAATATAGATATTGCCATATTGGTAAGGTGGATAGAGATATTCAAGAATAATTAGGGATTAGTCAAGAATAAATTGGAGTAAATAATTAATTAAAAATTATAGAAAATTGATGTGAGAACCAAAAAGAAAATAACATAATAAGTTGGAGATTTTTATAACATTTTATATAATTAATTTAAAAAGGAAGGAAAAAAAGTTTAGTACACATAATTATTTTTCATTTTCTAATTTGATTCGGATGGAATTTAGGACGAGTATGACCCTCAATATGATAATAAAAATGAAGAAGAAGTATAACCTCTTAATGAACACAAATGAAGAAGAAGTATAACCTCTCAATGAACACAAATGTTCTTGTATAAAAATGATAACGTATCGAGTAATGGGTGGATATTGTCATACTTGTATCCGCTCATTTGCCTAAATACCTTACCCACTCAAATATCCGATGTGCACGAGTA
This sequence comes from Geranium brycei, assembly GCA_036897365.1. NCBI lineage: Eukaryota > Viridiplantae > Streptophyta > Magnoliopsida > Geraniales > Geraniaceae > Geranium > Geranium brycei. Next base: position 2,377 of record JAYMTP010000917.1, on the reverse strand, counting down.
TTTTTATCATGTACCCAATACTCGATCCAAAGTAAAATAAATAAATTTGAAAAATCAAAATCAACAATTTTATTTTCTAAATTAAATAAATAATTATGTCTATTTTTGTGGATTACGTTTATCATTCTTAATAAATACTCTTTTTGTACATAAAGAAATATCGGGTACTAGACAAGCAGATATAAGTTTATTTATACATTCAATGTAACCTTTAGTTTCGATTCAACTTCAGTTTATTTATTGTATAGTTTATTTATATTATACCCCTAAAATATAAGTTATTCCAATGTTTAGGGGTACAATAGTAATTAAAGAGTAAAACAAGTTATGGGAGTAAAAAAGACAAAGGGGAGAGGAACATAAATCAGAGTAGGTGTTAGGACTTTTGGGGACAGTGAAGGGTGCATGCCCTAGGACAGAGCCCTAGTGGCTATTTGCAATTTGGCATTTACGAAGTTTTTGGGCCTCAATTATTAATGTAATCTATATATTTTAGAATGAATATAGATGCATGAATGACCCCATCTCTCATCTCTTCAATTTTTGTGCCTATTCTATCTTTTTGTATAAATATTCTCACCTACACCTACTTGCTAATACATAGAGGGTAAAATTATAGAATTTGATGACATTAATGTCTTTGCTTTCCACACTCACAAAATTATCCTCTAACTTTAAATTTATTTTTCACCCACAAAATTACTATTATTTTTCATGGAGCTTGACAGAATTAAAAAATGTAAAAATAAATTATTTATTCTATTAAGTCTAGATATAGTAATTTATTTTAAGGATAATGATAATTTACTACACCTAACTATTAAAAAATGACATTTTAATACGCTAACTGATCTTATCTCTTTTTTAGTATTCTAACTACTTTTTGGGGACAACATACTCATAAAATACCTCTAATTGAATCGCAGTTAAACCAAACAAATTGAATTGAGATGACTCAATTAGACTCCAACTAGTTCAATATGGTCCGAACAAAATATTGAATCGAACTAGAGACCTTTGAATTGCATATTAAATATAAATTAAATTAAACTGGTTCAATTCTATTTTCTTAAATAATTGGTATTTTAGGCATTTTAAGGTAGGTTGTCCGAAAAAAAATAGTTAGGGTATTAAAAAGAGACAAAATTAGTTACGGTATGAAAGTGTCATTTTCGGACCATATTGAACTAGCTGGAGTCTAATTGAGTCATCTCAATTCAATTACCTCTAATTAAATCGCAATTAAACCAAACAAATTGAATTGAGATGGCTCAATTAGACTCCAACTAGTTCAATATGGTTCGAATAAAAAATTGAATCGAATCAGAGACCTTTGAATTGCATATTAAATATAAATCAGATATAAATCAAATTGAATTGGTTCAATTCTAGTTTCTTAAATCCCTTTATTTTAACACCTTAAAACTCCGTGAGAAAAAAAATGGTAGTTTGGTGAGTGGAAAACAAAATTTTATATAATCGTATAATTTAAAACAGTGATGTGTATTTATCTCAATATATAAAATCACATTTTAAACCTAAATTGAGGTTAAATGGAGTGAGAAATCACATTTTATTATTCGACAGGAAATGAAATATTTTGGCTCATTCAAGTATATAGATAAGCATCGTTAACCGGATCACTCAAGTTTCTAACCATACCTTAAAATTGATTAATTAAAATTAATTATTTTAATCTTATCATAAACCGGCTTAAAAGAACCAGCAATTAAATGGTCAAGTTGTTGGCTCCGCGTTTGGCGCTGTGTTCGTGTACTCGCAATCACCTCGGGATGCGCTACAGTACCACTCTCTGCGGTACAGTACCTATCCAGTTCTGCTCTTTCGTTCACGATCCACGTGTTGGTCTCTCGTTCATGGGCCTAACTAAAAGCCCACATCATACATGTCATATAAGTGGGCTTTCGACTTCGAATGGGCCTACCTAAACGCTTCATGAACAGAGCCCGTTGGGGTTGTCCAAAGTCGCATACCCGTAACTGCTCGATACGACATACAAAAAGTAAATATTGGGGAATTATCTTATATTAAAATAATAATAAAAATAAATATTTTGATTGTATTGCATTGCATTAAATATAAATAATTAATATTTTAATTGTATATGTATTATTTTTATTTTTTTGATTGTCTAAAAAAATGCATTGTGTACCGAGACTATGCAAAAGTGAAATAATATATGGAGGGTTTTTTTTATTTTATATATTAGGTGGTTCAGGGTATTTTCAAAATTATAAAAATATTTCAAGATTTCTATTTATTTTAACAAAATTATATAATAGTGCAAAAAAATACAAGGTAGACGGAGAGTTTCTGCAAGAAAAAACACAGCAAGCAGACAATTTCTGCAAAACTA